>OX467289.1:9481598-9660837 GCA_950108345.1 Malthinus flaveolus
GTTTTTCCCTTAGACGAACAGTTTAGGCGCTACAGCGCGTTGAAATATGAAGGATAGTTTTTGAGGGTAAAACTAAACCATACACATGGAACATGAAAAATTTTTATACTAAAAAATTGCATTTTTTGTGTTGATTTTGTATATACTGTAGTGAACCGTTTTAAGTGCCGCCTTCGTGGTGGAAAACGCCTTTGAAGTTTGATGAGCGGATTTCGCAGAGCGAGCGCTCAAGACGGTAATACACGGAAGTGCTCGAGAAGGTTGGATTTGGATAGTTTATAGGTTTTCGCTTATAACTTGAAAAATGCGCACTTTATGAAAAAAGTTATTTTATATAAAAATAAAGTACATTTAATTTCCTACAAATTATATCTCTTAAGTAGTTTCCTTCAGATGAACAATTTAGGCGCGAGCCTTTTATCGCTTCTTTAAACAGTTCAGGTTGTAGAGAAAAAGAAATTTCAGACATAATTTGCAGAAAAGTTTGAGCCCGTTCAAGCCTTATACTACTCATAAATCCACCTTATTATACGCTTATATTAAATCTCATGGAAAAAGTCTGAAAGTTCTTCTAATGAGGCCATGACCTTGAAATCTTCCACAAAAGCTTTAGCCTGTTCAAGCCTCATAAATACAACTCTTGTGTAGTTCTCTTCGCTGACTTGAGGTCTTCCACAAAAGCTTTATTATTTCCTCGGGCCTTATAAACGCATTAAACATCATAATTAAACAAACAGTTGAAGGAGAATTAATTAAACCTTTGAAATTTCACGAAATCGGGTGATTTATTCGAAACAACGATTTTAGGAGAAATTAAAATTATTCTAAAACTAGACTAGTTGGGTCATTTTTTCAACAGTACTTCAAAGTACTGCTAGGAATAACACAAAAAATAGATGAGCGCGGCGGTAATATGAGAAATTCGTCCAGAACGACTCTTTTCGGTTTAAACAGTGGTAAGTTACCATCGGGTGATAATTCGAGTTGCTCTCCATTTAACAAGATGTGTCTAAAACGGTTTAGAAAATTATTAATTTAAACTCGCGTTTCGCGTCACTTGCTTAGAAAGGACGAATCCGTCTGATGTTAACAGATAAATGTAAGCTTCTAATTTTTCTCCGTCCACTCGGTTCGTCTCCAGTCCAGATATTTTGACTTGAGCTTTTTTGGACAACAAATTCATTCCATAAACTACAAAGAGCGAAATTGTACGATTAGTGACATACTTTTAACAGCTACGACAGAGTTACCAACGACAGATGGAGAAGAATGGAATAGGTTGCTCTTAGCGCAATGGCAGTACATTCGCACGTGCGACGAAGAGTTAGTTTTGCACGGAACCACTTGAGGACCAACTAGTTGTTTGTAGATGACGCTCAACCACCAATCCTAAAAAGTTATGCTCGAGTCGTCGGTTTGACTTAAGTTGCACTTACTGGTCTCGGAAATAGGTCGTTGTCGATTAAAGCGTAAAATCCCTTATAGAGCGACTGCCTTATGAGCAAATCCAAACCATTCCTAGCAGATAAGCCTAATTTATCGAGCCAAATAAATGTTGAAATGTACGTGTTCGAGTAACCTGGTTTGCCTCCACCATAAGCAGACGACGTCTCGCCTTGTTTAGCAAAATAAAAATGTTAAACTCAAGTCGGCTCTGCTAAAAGAAACTAACCCAACCAAATTGGTTTGTTGGCAACACCGGTGGAGTTGACGATTTCTTTAACAGAGTCGATTTGGTCGATTAGAATGTCAAATGTGGTGGGATCGAGAAAACTTTTGTAACGTGCGGTTTTTTCATTGAAGTAATATCTTAAAAAAACAAGAATTTACGCATTTGGGAGTTGCTCACAGTCAACTTGAACGTCTCCGTTTGGCTCACGCCAAAAGAGAGCTCAAGTTCACGTTGAACGACCAAATTAAGTACGTACTGATGCCAGGTAATCGCGTCTATGGACGATCCGGCGTTTTGAAGAAACTTTTTTAAATATTTTCGACTCGAATTATTTTTCTGCGGCCTAGTCGTATCGGGCCCAACAAGAAGGGCGCCTTTATAACGAGGATAATTATTTAAAATATTCCTAAGTATAAAAAAGTCTTTTGCCAATTGATCGGCTTTTACTTCATAATCAAAAACGTGCCTAAATGAGTTTGGTTCTGAAAGAAAAGTTTCAAAAAATTCAAATTTCGTCTACTTAGATAGTACCATTTCCAAGTTCCCAAATGACGTCGAGTCGATGTTGATCTGAAAAGTTAATTAGCGTCTCTGCATTTTCATAATTCCAAGATCCATTCCGATGACGAATTAAACAATTTAAGTCGAATAAAATCGTCAAATTTGCGGCTCTTGCCAAACTACTTAATCCGAGCCATTCTTTTCCTGAAAAAACAAACTTCACTTCAAATTAAGCTAAATATTACCAACAAGTACCAGACATTGTAAAATTGGACCGCTGAAAGAGCTCGCATTGGTCATTGTCATAGGAACACACTCCACCATCACTTGGAGCGGTTTGCAATTTTTTGAAAGTAACATTTGGGGTAGGCTCAAACCACAATCTATCGGCCATAGTTCCTCCAATCCGCATATAAGCAGGCGATAATGGAGAAATTAGCTTAAGAAGCAAGGGGTTCCTAAAATTACCCAATAAATACCTACCAATTGTACCTTTTCTTGCAACCCTTACGTTAAGTTAAAATTACCAAATCCATCAGCGATCAGAGATGAGTCGATGGCGACGCTTAAAAATTTTTTGTTAGCCACATGAACCAACGGTTGATTCGGCTCAATTAAAACGACGTAACTGTCCTTATAATAAGGACCGAAGGCGTCCACAACTATGTTACAAATTAATAGTATTATGCACATGACAAAGAAACATTTAAGAATGACCATCGTCAATATGAAAACTGAAAGAAAATAAATACGCAAAAATTAGACAACTAATCGTAGGGTTAAAGGCTTTTTACTAACAAGTTCGCTTTATACTTTTGCATTTTGACCTTTGTGGGGTTGTATTACTAGTATTACTGCTAAATTTTTCGTACATTGTCACACATGAGCTTTCAATTTGGCGTTTTGTCAAAAAAAATAACAAATGAATACCACAACATCTTTTGTTAAATTATTAGATGTCTACGATATGCACCTTATCAAATTAGCTCTCAAGAAACTTGAGTTGCCACAAATGCATCAAACGCTCACTAATCGGCCTAATCGTATATCACCCATGCCCATGGACGATGCTCTCAGGCTTTATACCCTATAAAGTATTTTCAAGCCTTTACCTATGATCTCCGGAGCTTCTCCCACCCTTAACTTATCGACAGCGCCTCAAAGAGCCTCTATAAACCATTTGAATAAACGTTAGCATTCAGCCCCATAATTTTTTTTTTTATTAATTTCTTCTGGTTTATAACAACTCTCTTAAGCCATCATTGAAGCCATTTGTAGCTCACATGAGCCATTTGCGATTTTATAAACTTCTCTAGCCTTTTGATTAGAGATGAGAGATGAGACGTACCACCCGTCAAAAAACTTTCCTATCGCACCTCGTACATTCGGTGAAGGCATTACTTATTTGTAAAAATCTCGCTGAAAGCTTTAAAAGGTCCCTATCTCTCTCAGTTGCCGAAAAACGAACTTATTCCAGTTTTTGCTTATCGTGGAGTGAGAACTCGTCACAAAACTTTTCTATCGCACCTCGTACATTCAGTGATAGCATCCCTTATTTGTAAAAATATCGCTGAAGGCTTTAAAAGGTCCATAATCCCTCTCACTTGCCGAAAAACGGACTTATTCCAATTTTTACCTATCCCGGAGTGAGAACTCGTCACAAAACTATCCTATTGCCTATTGCATCTCGTACATTCGGTGATGTCATTTGATGGCATCACTTATTTGTAAAAGTAAGGCTTCAAAAAGTCCATAGTTCCACTCGGTTGCCGAAAAACGGACTTGTCCTATAATATATGCCAGTCCTTCGTGAGGACTGGTCACAAAACTTTCCTAACGCTTCTCGTATATTTCGAGACGTCATTTGATGACACCACTTATTTGTAATAGTGCCGCTTAAGGGCTACCACATACGACAGACAGTCGGTGACCGTCTGTTTTGTAGCAAAGTGACCGCACACAACAGACAGTCGGTCAGACATCAGCGCCTACATCTACACCATTGCACACGCTACCAACTATCGTTAGGAAGTGTTAGAATCGTAAAAAAGACTATCGTTAGAAGAAGTTTATGTAGGTCCGTCACTTTAGTCAGTTGTGTGCGGTACTACATAAGAATCTACTGAGCATTCTAACTGACTATTTTGACGGTCACCGACTGTCTGTCGTATACGGTAGCTCTAAAGCTTTAAGAGGTCCTTAACTTTCTCAGTTGCCAAAAAAACGGACTTGTCTCATAATTTAGGCTTGTCCCCTATGAGCGCTTGTAACACTTTATCCTTCGTGATACCTCTGAAGCCATTTCCTGTTTATCAGAGACTTGTACGAAATATTGAGCATTAAAATAACAAAAAATTCTCTAATAAACCCATAATATTTACTATTTGAAAAGTATCTGACCTATTTAACTTATTGTTGAGGATCACTGTTTTAAAGTAGATTAATTTAACCTACAGGATAACTTAACTTTTATAATTGAGTTAATCACACCACTAGAATAAAATTAATTGATAATCACCACTTTTGCAATACTGTTCTAATCACAACGACCACTTTTAAAATAAAAACGCGTTCAATGTGTGCAACACAATAAACACCCAATCTCTTTAAATTATTACGGCAATGTTAAACAATTTTTATATTATCTTAATCTAAACTGAATGTTGAAGTAGTAGAGAGCAAAGTAACATCAACTAGATGCTTTGTTTCTTAAATTTACAAGAAATGATTAAAAAGCTGGTCGTTACAAAATGAAACTGGAAATTAAAGTTATTAATTTTTATTTTAAGTTACATAATTTAAGATAAAATACAATGTATAAATATTTCTCTAATAATTCAATTATTGTACATTGTTTTAATTGGGTAGTAAATTTAGTATTTAACCAGTAATACTGATGAGAATTATAAAAGGACTTACGTTTTTCATATTAGCACTAATTTTGGTATTATAAACCTCACAGCTATAGAAAATACAAACTAATTTAAAGAGCAAGCGTAAATTTTAAAATATTCTTTTAAAAAAAATCAAAATAGACTTAATTCCAGTTTGTCTTTATAGTTTCTGGACGGTCTCACTGCGAGTATAGCCAAACGTCTGTCTTTTAAATAGTCAGAAATACATAATTCAACTATTCGACGATTAAAATAGAAATAAAAAAATAATTTCCTAATTCAATGTAACAATTTCTAGTAATTGTTTCCATTACACTAACGAATAATGAGTAAAATAGTTTACTTTAATAATTTAGATATCGTATATCTATCTAAATTTTTTTAAATTATCTAAAGTTGTACGTTTTTAGTTTATTCTTGTGGCTCTATAGGTGGTAAACTTGCTAAATTTAATAAATCTTTAATTCTGGTAAGACATAACTGAGAAGCTTCGGCAGATTCTTTGGATATCTAAAAATTATTGTAATTAACGTCCAGCTTTAATTGATTATCTCCAAGTTACCAAAGTAAAATTTAAAAACCCGTGAGGTAAGCCGTTCACAATGTCCAAACCGACGTCTTTACCCAATCGTTTTAAACGCCTCGCAAACATAACACAATCGTCAAGACAGGGATCCATGTGTAAGGTCTACAAATAAACATAAACTCTTGATAACTTCACATTCAAACTAACCATACCAAAATTCGAGTTCTTGGAAAACGTTTCAACGCATCGTCGCTCGCTAAATACGGGCTCAAGAATGGATTCTCAGGTATATCAAATTTGAGATAATCAAAATTCCTTGCTTGTTCGGTATCTAAAATAATTTCGGCTTCGCTTTGAGTACCTCCGACCCAACTTCCTATACGATCGCGTAAGCCGGTGACAAACGACGATATTTTATTCTGTAAAGTAGCATCTTGATCCCGACCCAAACTAACATTCTCTTGTTGCAAAACAGCAATTTTAGTTCCATCGGTTTCGGTATCAGAATCTAAAATTTTAAACAATAACAAACACTAATTTACAACCACCAACTTACCCAAAACGTATCTTTCCAATAAGTCTGACACGTTAACATTTTGACTAGTAGTTTGATCACAATCCGAGGTAAGTTCGCTTATGTCTAATTCTCTTTTAAGCGGATTCTTTGTATCGTCGGCAATAGGCGAGTTTAAGGAGCCGTACGTTATGGTATCGGACGTTTCAGAAATAGGCGACTTGTGAGCTTGCAATTCGATCAGATCCGATTGAGAAATTTCTTCAAAACTTTCCGTATCCGATTCGCCATTTTGTAGCCTGTTAGGCCTCGTCAGTTGAGAAACTTTGCTAACATAAGCACTCAAACAACGGGCAATAAACCCTAAAGGAAGTAAGGTGTCCATTAAACATACTAGACGCGACGGAGTCGGCGTTACTGTTAAACAGAATGGAGTGTACGCCAGAAATAATCCTTTAGCCACTGGTATGCCCATGTCGATGCATTTTAAAGTTGTCGCCGCTGTAAGATTTCCACCGGCAGAATCACCAGCCATGACAATACTTTCGCCTAAATTAAAACAAAAAGCAGCTGCAAATTATGGATATTGGTGCTCCCCATCGCAATATGGTACTGACGTGCAATTAACAATTGCAATTTTAATGTCTTTTTACCATTCCAAGATGTGGGGTAGTAGAGGAGGGTCATTTTATGCGAGTTTTAATAAGAAAATGTCACAATTATACAATTTTTTCCCATTTTTTTAAAATAAAATGTGACACAAACTTAAAAATAAGAGATTATTTTGAGTTTTGCCCTTCAACGAGAGGTGAAAGTTTGGAGAAAGCGTGATAGAAATATTTTCGAGTTAGAAAATGATGTAATGTAAGCAAAATAACAAGCTAAGTCAAACGTGAAAGTATTAACCTGTGCTTCCTAGAAGCGAGTGGTTCTTCAAAGCCCAACAATAAACGTACGTCACCTCTTCGAGTGCTCTCGGATACGGAGCTTGAGGAGCTAAACTATAATCAATACTTAAAATAGGTACGTCTAATTCCTTAGCCCATTCTCTCAGGTAAGAATCGTGAGACATCGAAGACTGAGAAATAAATCCGCCCCCGTGACAGTGGATGAGCAAACCTCTACTCGGCGGTAAAACTGCATTCTTCGTTTGTCCTTCACCGATCATTCCTTCTCTAGCATGAACAGATATTAGGCGTACTTGAACGGGTCTTTTACCTACAATAGACAAAATCACGACCAAATAGGTGGAATTAAAACAATTTTTACCTAAGTGAGAGTTTGGAATTGGAACATCAATCTCTTTTCCATCAACAGATATAGTTAATGGCTCGGGTGGGATTTGAATAATTTTAGAAATTACAACATTAGTACCGACGACCGTAGGCACTTGTTTCATAAGTTCACTTTCGGATAAAAACCAAAAAGCTTGACAAAAGTCGACATTGGAATTTTGCGCAATATTCACGATCCGTTTGCCTCTTTCTTCTGGATCGGTTAAATACTTGGCAGTTGTTGTGACAGAATTCTTCGCTTTGGTAAAGAACGAACCTCTACTATAATAAGCTTCAGAAAAAATGACCATGGATAACGATACAAATCTTAAAATTGGCCGAATGGATTCGATATACTAAAAACATCTCATTTATAAAAATTACACTTTACAAGAAATTTAAATTACCTGAAAACCTAGATTACGTCCATAAAAGGTCGTTAAATCGATGTCTTCATTTATTAGGTCAAGTACATTATCCCCAGTAGGATATAATTCGTCAGCGTGAATACAACTTAAAATTACTTTTAAATAACCCTCGTACACTTGTAAACTTATAAGTAGTTTTGAGTAATCTTCGATCTCTCTGAAATAATTTTTTTAAATTAAGAACTTTTAAAATAGCGATCATACCTTGTGTGAGCTGCTTTGCGAAAAAGTAGGCCGTGTCTTTTTAAACAAATTCGTTTATTCAACTGTACGCCAAGTAAAATGGCATTGTCTAAGGCAATGAGAAAACTCCTAAATCCATTACCTGGTGTCTCTTCGTCATAATCAAATTTCGTTACGATCTTACGCAAGTCTGTAACTGAAGGCCATAAGTCTTCTAACGTTTTTTGAATTGCTGTAAAACTAGCATGCAATCGTTCTCCATATTCGGTTTTATCGTTGGCAAAAAAGTTTGAATTATTTACACATAATTCGTTTAATGTTGTGTAGTTGAGATCTGAATGGTTTGCATTTTGAGTATCGGTAGTCGATGGTACTTCTGTCATGTTTAGAAATTTGTACTAAAAACAACGTAAAATTTTACCTCAAGTTCACTTTTACCGTCCACAAGAACATTTAACACTTGTCAATTTGAATAAATGCCTATTGATGCCTACCAATATGTTTGTTTACAAGTTACCATATATTTATATCTTCGTGCGTGTAAATTTAACCTCTACGCCTCTTATGTCACATGCTGTCAAATGTCACCAAATGAAGTGTCACTCTTGAAAAGGGCGCTGCGAGTACTGTTTTACCGACATATTTTGATTTTTGATTTAATATCTTATTAATTTTTTGAAAACTATCGTGGCATAATTTGAAAAACGCGCTGTAATTTGATTTTAAAGTGATAGGTACTTATCAATTACACAACTTAAATACTTAGGACTATTTGAAAATTTGAGGTTAGAATCGATCACCAAAAGTTTAAGAAAACGCAAAAATGACTACTTTGCGCCCATTTACCTGCAACGACATGTATAAATTTAACAGCGTGTAAGATTTTAAACTCATTTTTAGTGTAATTGTTGTAATTAACTCATTTTGTAGGAACTTGGATCCTTTGACGGAAACTTACGGTCTGTGCTTCTACATGCAATACTTGGCTCATTGGCCGGAATATTTTCAAGTTGCAGAGTCTCCAGGAGGCGAAATTATGGGTTACAGTAAGCGCTTCAGTTATGCTTTTTTGATAAAAGGTCAATTGTTTATTTTTAGTTATGGGTAAAGCCGAAGGACACGGTGAAAACTGGCATGGGCACGTAACTGCTTTAACGGTATCTCCAGATTATAGAAGGTTAGGCCTTGCGGCAATTTTAATGAATTTCCTAGAAGACGTGTCAGAAAAGTAAAATTTTAGAGTAATAATAATGTGTTGTTTTTAAAAAAAAAATTATTTTTTAGAAAAAGAGCTTATTTTGTAGACCTTTTTGTCCGCGTAAGCAATAAAGTTGCTATAAATATGTATAAAAACTTAGGATATATTGTGTATCGAACTGTACTCGAGTATTATTCTGGAGACCCTGACGAAGATGCTTATGGTAAGGTTTTATTTATCGGTATTAATAGGGCTAGTTGAATATAATTTTTTATAGATATGAGAAAGGCGTGCTCGAGAGATGTTTTACTCAAATCTGTAGTACCGTTAAGTCATCCTGTGAGACCTGAAGATGTAGAGTAATAAAAATGAGGTGTAAAAAGGGTCAAACTATATTAAGTTAAATAAACATACAAAACTTATGTTTTAATTTATTCTAGTGAGTCCGGGGTTTACTAAGAAGACTTAGAAAGGGTTCATTTTTGATGGCTTAAATATTATGTAATTTAATTTTCAAATGGAGTGTAAACAAGATCTTATCAGTTTTTGAATTATAATTTATGTTTTTAATACATTATGATAACAAATTAGAACAATACATAATAACCAATAATCAGCACTATTTTCAAAATCATTACGCCGTTAACAATAAACTAAAATTTTTGAAACTTACCAATAATTGAAAAAATAATTTTACGACGTCTAACTTTTATATTGTAATTTTTCTTAAAACAAGCAACGAAGTAAATTATAACACTATCAATATGAATTATCTCAAATTATGATCCAAAGTCCATTGGTTAGTTATTTCAAATTATGACAATTTTAATTATAATATACCTGTCCTGTAAACACATTATAAATTCAATATGATCCTGTTTTTTACCTAATGCTTAACAGTGTGTCAGTTCTGATTTTATAAATTTCCCATTTAAAAAAATATACAGATTGTTCTTATAAGCAAAACCCCAGTCTTCCATAGCTTCTGCAGTATTAAGCATAAATTTATAACGAATAACGTCTATACCTGCCATTAAAATCATTTTGAGCAAAAACACTTTTTTAATGAAACATCCCGTATATTTTCTCGAACACAATTTACTATTTTTCATTTATTTCCATTTTGTTTAAAACAGCCAACAAATTTGATTGTTTTTGTTAAAAAATAATAAATTTGCACCTCAAAAAGTTGCATGACCTTGGTGTAATTATGATTTATGATGTAACTGAAGTGACTAACGCTGGACACCGGCCCGTAAATAAGTTTTCTTCACACTTTTAATGTTTTTTGCAAAACACAAGCATCGGCGGGTTTTATCCTCCTGTAATAATTTTTTTTTGTCTCTATAACTTCGAATCCAAAATTTTTATAAAATTCGGTAGCTTCCTTATTGCTTACTTGGACGTGTCTATAAATAAAAAGAGTAGTTTGAGTCATCGAAAAATAATTTGGGAAAAACTTACAAAAATATGCTATCAATTTGATTATCCTTAGCTGCATAGTTTAAAATGTGTTCTAGCATAGTTGTACCAACTTTATTTCTTCTATACTGATAAAATATTCCAAATGTCATAATATAAATTCGCCTCTTAGAATTGGAAGTGTCGATCCGACAACACATTGCACCGGCCAACGAATCATTGTAATAAGCCAATTTGGCCAGTGCGCCCAATTTAAGGATGCCATTGTAAAATTTACTGTCGTAAGAAATTGGAAATACGGCAAAGTTGACTCTTCTAAATTCTTTAATATTTTCCAAAGTAGCACTTCGTAATTCAATTTTAGGCCTATAAAAAAGAGTAAGTTGAAAATAATTTTTTAAGCTCTGAGAAGCCTCATACAGTTCAAAAAGAAAAACTTAAAGCCTAAACTGTCTCTTCTATTAATTAATAAAATTGTTTCTCAAGCTTAGAAGCTTTACAAGAAGTTCCCGGTTCTCACGAGCAGAGTCGGATGGGGTCGATGTCACCAGCCTGGGAAATCTTTGTTAAAAGAGCCGATCAAGGGCGCTGAGGGCAAAATAAAAATAAACAAACTGGCCGTTAAAGCAAGAGCAGCGGTCAGCCGTTTGAGAAATTTCCTGTCTTCCCGATCGGTCCATCCGCCACTGCTCACGAGCTTAGACTGATACCTCCTAGAAGCCTCGAGCTTTCTGCAACTGAACAGGCTGTAACTTTTTCGTAAAAGGACCTTAGAAAAAATTGTTTGAGTGCTCCCAAAAGTTTGTACTGATAGCTTTAAAAATTCTCTGGATTTTGAACCTTCCACAAACCTGTACGAAATTTCAAATTATCAAAAAACAAGTGTGATTGTACTCTTTTATATTAGAAAAGATCAGGGACGGTCAAAAATAGTTTTTTGTGTATCAAAGTCGTACAGTTGTTTTTTGGTACGAGTCATCAAACTGATTAGGTTATCGCGTTTTCACATCCGTCCCACATCCTCTGAAGTGACGCCACCAGAGCGCAAAAACCAAAAACGGTTCGAAAACGAGCCACATCTTTCTTAGGGAATATGATATGGATAGGTATGGTAGTTAAGGTAAGTACGTGCTGCAGGTACAATGGGCTCAAATAAATGAGTTAAGTACTAGAGCTAGTCCCCTTCCTAAATAATCCAGGTATGGGTATGGGAGTTTTGGCCCAGCATCGATATCGAGGGGTGAGATCACATTACGTCCCCAAAACCTCTAGGTAATTAGGTACCAAATGGTACAAGATACATAAGAACTGTCATTTAGTCTTTTTTTTCAAATTTTAGTACAGTCCGGTTCGGTTATAACAAGCTATGCTTATCGCGAGATCTCGGTTTTAGCGAGTAATTTCTCATGACTTGAAAAATTCACCATTTAACTTAATACATTTTGATCTCCAATACGAGCTCGAATATAACAAGCAGGTCTGTTATAACGAGTATATTTCCCTTGCTAAACACGGTCAAACTGCGGAATAACTTCACTTATAACGAGCAATTTCTAATACTTGAAAAAGGTTCTTAACTGGCGCGATTACTTCCTTCCTTGTGGAAGATTTGATAATTTATTGGACGGTTAGTTTTTAAAATAAAGCATGATAATGATAACAAACTTATTGTAGCTTGCCGTGTAACTCCTTGTAAGCGATTTTAAACGTATACATCACATACATTCATCATTGGTCATTGTTTCTTGTTGCTTAGCGTTACTCTACCCTAATAAAGCCTAAACACGGTAGATAATAATTATTAAATTGGTTATAACCAAGACCTTTTACAATGAGCGGCCGGATATAGTGAGCACATTTTGTGGCACTGGCGTGCTCGTTATAACCGCACCCGACTGTATATCTCAAAAACCGGTAACTTTAGACCTAAGGGACCTTAATACTTTTTGACTTAAAATTAACAAATACAACCATAATGGCAATAAAAAACGGGGGTTTCCATTTAAAATAACCACAAAAGGTTGCATAGCGCTTTTACGGTGCACCCTATGTATTTAAAATTATTTCTACGATGTAGGCCGTTTCTATAAGTAAGTTTTATTGAGGGTCTTTTCTTCTGTATTTCCCCATTTCACACAGAACTCGAATAATTTTAACTGCCCATCGATCCACACTCACCCTGTATAAATTTTAAATTTTGTTTGGTTCAAAATAGCTACTTAACCTCTCTTTTTACTGTAATTAAAAAAATTATTAGTTTTCTTTCTGTTTTACTTACGGTTTCATCTTTAAACATTCTCATTTAGATAATCTAATTTATTTTAAGGGTTTTTAAACAAAAACAACCCAAGTACTTCATAGTTCGATTTTCCCATTTAGTTAGTTATTTTATCACTTTTTTGTTGGTATCTGTAGGGTTTAATGGAGGCAAAACAGTGAGTAAAGTGAAATTCTTAAGGGAGTCGAGTTGGCGTCCCATTTTCGATATAAATTACAAAATCTTCGATAATCAATATGAAAGTAATTATCTGATTAATAAATTATTCAAACTTTCCATGTTATTCTACTAATACTACGAGTTCCTTTGCAATTTAGTGGATCAACAAGTGCACATCACACTCCAATTGTTGTAAATATCCAAATTTAATCAAAATGGCTGAAGAGAACGAAGATTTAAATTTGCAAGGGATGGAAGAAATACAAGAATTAGAATTCGAAATCGAACGAAAACCAAATTTAAATTCCATCAACTGTCTTGAGGAACAACCGCAAGATGAGTTGATGGTTTTAGATAACAGTGTGTTGGAAAAGGAATTGGGAACCGATAAAACGAGTCAAGAAGAAGAAAAGAGCGAAAATGTGTCCAACGAAGAAAAGAAAATTGAAAGTGCCACCACACGAAGCGCTTTACAAAATAACATTTTTAAGTGCGTGTTTTGTGACCGTAATATCTCGGCTAACGAAGACTCCAAACTTTTAGACTGCTTACACAATGCGTGTAATTCTTGTGTCAACGGTAAAATCTACGAACAAAATTTAAATCAACCAAATACGAAAGGTAAAGTTTACGGTAGGGTGGCGATTAATTTTATTTATTTTTACTTTTTACAGCAAATATTGAATGTACCGCTTGTAATTTAATATGCGAAGCCGATAAACTTATAGAAAATCAATTTTTGTTAGAATTAGCAAGTACTGACGATTTAAATTCCAAAGTTGCAGACGACATTAAGTGTAGTAGTTGTAACGACGACGCTATCGCGGTTAGTTTTTGTGTTGATTGTTCTGAATATATTTGTGATAGTTGCGTACAAGCGCATCAGAGGCTTAAAATTACTAAAGACCATACTATTAAGTCAAAAGAAGACGGGTGTTTGGAAAATCAGACAGGGACTAGCGGTACTACTGCCACGCTGAATTGCACCGTTCATCCTCACGAGAAATTGTCTCTCTTTTGCGAAAATTGTGATAAATTGACGTGTCGAGATTGTCAATTGCTTGAACATAGGGATCATAAGTACAAATTCACTCATGAAATTGCATCCGATACTCGAAAGTACGTCTCGTCGCTTCTCAAAGATGTCACATATAAGAGAGTTCTTTTAAATACAGCCATGAAGGTTATAGACGACCGGCAGATGTTGATTAACGATAAGAAGCAAGCTTTAGTTAAGGAAATCACTCAGCTCGTTGTAAAGTAAGTTCTCCGGTGGAGTTAAAAACGAGTGGAATAATTATTTTCATTTTAGACTTACAAATACTATCAATGTGAGGGGTAAACAGTTGGTTTCTCGACTATCCGAGGTGTGCGATCAGAAACAAAAAACGCTACAAGAAAAGAAGTTGGCCCTCGATCAACTATCCAGAATGACCGATCATTGTATCGATTTCACGCAGCACGTTCTCGAAACTGGTAGCGATATGGCGTTGCTTTTTAGCAAACGACAAGTTACTTCTCATTTACAAAGAATTAAATGTCGAAGGGCGGATATTCCTAATCCGGAAATTCCCGTTCGCATTCATTTGGCACTTGACAAAGTACCAGATCTTATTAAGGGTGAGTTTGTTGTTTATTTATAATTTTATTGCAGTTAATTTGCTTATTTTTGTGCTTTTCACGCTTTCAAAAGGGTTATCTTCAGGTACATTGACTGCTTGTTTCGAATTAACGCTAAATTTAGGTTTAATTTTAGTAATTTCGACTATTGGACAAATTGTGGTCGATGGAAGAGTTTATCCGACTCCGGCGACTTCTCCCGCCGGTTCCTTACCACCTCATGGTTCTCCTAGTCCAGTTCATACGAGATCACCTTTACAAGATTCTCCATTAACTCAACAGTTGTTGTATCAACAACAACAACAAATGGGTGTTCCACAGAACCAGCAACAACAGCAGCAGCAACAGCAACAACAACAACAACAGCAGCAGCAACACCAGCAGCAGCAACAACAACAACAGCAGCAACAACAACAACAGCAGCAGCAGCATCTTCAACAACTTCAATCTAATTTTCAGCAACGCACTTCACCTTCAAATTTCCAAACACAAATGTCGTCAAGTTATCAACAGCGAGGGATGCCTCCTCCATATTCGCAATATCAACCAAACCAAACTTTGGGGACCCCCATCAACAGCATGCATCAAACTTTAAGTAGGTTCTTGTAAAAAATCATTTTGTAATAACTTTTTAATTTTGCAACTGCAGAGGCAACCTCTCGTGGACCTTTGAGTTTTAAAAAAGGTTAAAATTTTTTAAAAAATGATTGGTTTTAGCTTCTTATACTATTATGGTATTTCTGTAAAGTTTCTGTTATTTTATAGGTACAAAAATGCCCATGAACGTGTCGCCTAGTGCTTCACAAGTTTTACCGTCAGTTCCTATATCATTATCGCAACAATTGCATCAAAATTTGCAAAAATTGCCTTTACCGAGGAACAACATGCCTCTGAACCGTTCGGTGATCCCAATAGGTCGAATAATCAACACCGGCATAAATCATCAACAACAGGTAAAATCAAATTTTATTACGAATAAAATATTTGTTATGACAATGTTTTGTCAATAGCAAGTATCATCTTCTACTCATCCTCAAGGCTTAATGCAAGAGCGTGACAATTTGAGGGGTCTCCTTCAACATAATGGTAATGCTGTGTATGTACAGACAGGTCCAAGTCAATATCAAGCGGTACAACCACAATTTGCTCAACAATTTCAAACTCGATTTACTGGAAATCCTCAACTCCAATTTCGACCACAAGTGCCGATTCGTGGAAACATAGTGTCACCGAATCAACAGTATAGAATTCCAATACAAAAACCCGCGAATCCAGAACTACAAGTCGCATCTATGCAAGCAGCGGCCAAGTGGCACATTCCTCAACAAAATGCAGAACCTATCGGAAGTCATTTAAATAACATAACCATAAATCGAGCCCAAATTTTACCGGCAATAAATGACAATTTTAAAATAACTTTAAAGTCCCAACATATTGACACCAAACCTTCAACCGTCTCTTCGACGATTCCCAAAACGCCCAGTCCAAATCATATACAAGGCAAAACCGACACTGAAAGAAGTTTAGATAAATACTGCCAAGATTCCGTCAACGATTTAATGGCGACGATAGCAAAACTAGATTCAAACGGTGTTCAAGTACTGGCCGAAGGAAGGTCTAAAACGGGCGGGTCACCACACGTCGATAGTTCGACTGGCGATTTAAACACTCTCGCAAGACAAACTAAGATGGATTCCAATGAAGTCGGCAAGGACGATCCCAATGAAGACTGGTGTGCAGTCTGTATGGATGGTGGAGAACTTGTTTGTTGCGATAAGTGTCCGAAGGTGTTTCATCAGTTTTGTCACATACCTAATCTTAGTGTAGAGTAAGTTATTTGTAACTGCCAGTTTTGTTTGCTTAATTTGTATATTTGTAATTTTAGGGAAAGTGACACGTGGCAATGTTTGTTGTGCGTTAATTTCGCTGTTATACCAGAAACTGAATTAGTTTCGGGTGATTTAACTAAAAGACAGAGAAAAATTGCTGAACGTCTTGTACTCGAGTTGTATTGTCAGTACGAACCGAGCTTACCGTTTAGGGAAGTTATCGGACTCGATGTGAGTAGACTCGACTCGCCATTTGATTAAAATTCAAGTTCATTTTCTTTTAGAACGTCGACTATCATTCTGTTATCAAAAGGCCAATTGCTTTGGATACCATAAGGCATAAATTAGATTGGACTTCTGATAATCATTATACGAGTTTAGAAGACTTAGTTAAAGATGTTCGACTCATGTTTAATAATGCGTACACCTACAATGAGGTAATTAATTATTTAGCAATTATTGGGTAGATTTTGAAAAATATGTTTTAGATGGAAACGATTGTTTATAATGATGCAAAGGTGTTGGAGAACTTTTTTATTCAACAGTTGGATAAACTTTTGCCCCATTTTGTATACGACTTTATCGGCGATGATGATATACAGCCACCGGCAAAAAGATATAGAAGAATTATTACGGACTGAGTTTTAATTGAAGGAAATGGAATTTGAAGGTTCTCTATATGCATAATCA
The DNA here is from genome assembly GCA_950108345.1 of Malthinus flaveolus. NCBI lineage: Eukaryota > Metazoa > Arthropoda > Insecta > Coleoptera > Cantharidae > Malthinus > Malthinus flaveolus. The sequence goes on from OX467289.1 coordinate 9,498,787, forward strand.
AAAAAATTTGTTATTATTTATTACATAATTGTATATTTATGAATCTGGTGTAAACTTTTGTAATTTTTACACAGCACATTTCCCATACCTTAATGCATTGATTTTATCCCTTTTTAAATATTTGTAAGTAATTAAATTGTATTTATAAATTGGAGCGTCGAAGAGTTAGATTCATGGTCTTGATTTGTAAATGGTAGAACGATGATTTTATAGCAATTCCACAAAATGACGTTCAACTTAAGGTTAACTTTTTATAGCAAATTGTTTTTGTAGTATAGTAATTAGAGATGTACAAGTAATCTATATGAGCTAGTTCTATTTTTTGTGAGAGACAGTTATTTTACTTATAATATAAGTAGACTTTAAACGTAATATTTCAACCACTTGAAAATGTATAAATTACATACATGTGTTATGAATAATATTTTGCAAAATATAATGTTAAACTATACATACATAATTAGCTCTTTATTTACACCAAAAGCTATTCATTTAGACATTGAACTAATCTTTGCTCATCGCACAGAGGCAGCTAAGCGCCACGCCCCTGTCTAATATCTCATTCATATAATTTAAAAACCAGATATGATTTGCAGTTTGATGTTCACACTTACATTGAAATTGTCGTGAGTAAATAAAAATCGTAATTAAACTGCAGAAAAAAGTTATAATTGTACATTTACACATTGATGTATAATTAAATTATTTTTCTTGCTCATCAGAAGATTCTTCGGTTGTTTCATCATCTTCGTCATCATCATCATCATAGTCATCTTCGACTTCTCCAAATTTATAACTACCATAGTCCTCGTAGCTACCAGAAGCTTCGTCATCGTAATCCTCATACGTGTGACCTTGCCGTCCAAATTTATGACTGCGAGCTAAAAAACAATTTAAATATCCACGTATGAAAATTTACAAATAACATACTCGACATGCTCAAGTCCTTAGTTTGTGAGGTATCGTATCCACATTTAGGACAAGGAAGTGCCTTATTTTTCTCATACTTAAAGCCTTTCCTTCGAACATGATCTTCGCAGTAACAAGTCTTACATCTTAGACACGAATATTGCCCTAATTTATTACAAGATTGACCTTAAAACAAAAAAGTTTAGAACAAATAAGAAACACCATTAGAAAACGCTCACATTTATAATTTTCAGACTCTAAAACTTGACATGAAGCTTGATGCTCGAACTGATCATCTTCGCATAAGTGATTTTCACAAAAAGAACACTTAAAAATGCGCCCACCGTGATCCCAAACATTACGCTCGCATTCGATACAATTCACCTCTTGTAAAGGACAAGTACAAGCGTGAGATTGCAAACAACGCCTGCCGTGACACACCCAAGCTTCGCAATAGTCACAAATAGCACCAACCATTGCTAAGCCAGTCGTATATACACCTGGATGACGTACGACACAATCGCCCGTTTTCGACATACACTTCGTTTTACCACACTGCGCGCAAATTGGCACCCTTTGAACACTTTGACAAAAGTAACAAAAGGCCCTATTTTTTTGTTTCCTACAAATAACAAGCTCTTACAAGTGTTATACTTTTATTCACTTTACGAACCTGTTGCATTTTTCACACTCCATTATAGCGTTACACGGATGTTGAGCTACGGAAACATTATCTTTGGCGGTCCGAATTTCTTTTTGCCTAAGTTTCTGCTTTTCGGCCTTTTTACGTTGACCAGTTTTCTTTTTGGGCATCTTTCTAACCTAATAAGGTTAAGTTTACAACTCGTTAAATTAACGGGCTATTATTTAACCTTTAATAATTACTTACTTGAAATATTATAAGTAGAAAATTAGCTAATAATTCCAATAAATTAAATAATAAATAGTAAATGAGCAACTTCACACGTTTAAATTTTCTAAGGTTAATATTTTTTTGACAGTTGACGTTGACGTACCCACGTACCAGTTGACAGTTGACCACAGTTGACAGCGTGAAGCGATATCGACGTCAAAATAAATATTTTTTAAATTATTATTAACATGAATGATACAAAAAAGATTTGTAGAACTTGTCTGAGATCATCTTCAGTATTTGCACCGCTGTTTGACTACATCGATTTACCACGAAAAATTGAAATAATATCGTCGATACAAGTAGAAGAGACGGACAACCTACCATCGATAGTCTGTGCTGAGTGTGTTATTAACATTAATTTAGCTTTTAATTTTAGGAGAGTTATAGTTAACAGCGATTCCATACTAAAAAAGCGGTTAAGCGAACAATCGGCCAGTGTTAAAAACATCGAGATCGTTGAAGATAACTCTCCTCCTATCAATAATTTGTCAGACGATTTGCTCGAGGATTTGGTAAACGATATAAACAATGAGCTAAACGGCGAAATTGAACCAACTAACGATGATGATAATGTGGATGAAGAAGTTGTCGATTTTAAGGAATTCAAGTGTGGTAAATGCGGTTTTGCAGCAATTTCGGAAAAGCAGCTCGTGCTTCATAAAAAAAGAGGTCACTCGAACCAACAGAGAGCTGCACAGAAGCTCGTGTGTGATGTTTGTGGAAAGTTTATTTCGACGTATAACTTTAAAAAACATTTAATTTTTCATACGAATAATCCAGTGTCTTGTGAGATTTGCGGCAAAGTGTGCAGAAATTCTGAAGTATTACGAACACACGTATATGACCACAAACAACAAATAAAAACGTGCGAATATTGTGGTCTGACGTTCAAGTACAAATCGAACTATGTGGATCATGTTAGGCGACGTCATACAGGTACTATGCTTGTTAGGTAGCAAACCATAGTTTTAATAGTTTCATTTTAGGAGCCATTAAAAAGTACCACTGTCATTTATGTGAAAAAAAATTCGATTCTCGAGATGGGCTTACCAGACACGTGAGGCATCATACAGGAGAAAGGCCTTACCCTTGTGAATACTGCAAAAAGGGCTTTTCAACTTCTTATGCACTCAAAACTCATAAACGACGTCACACTAATGAAAGACCATACGTTTGTGAATTTTGTTCGATGGGATTTCCTCAAAAAGTTTCGCTCAAGACACATTTAAAATCTAAACACCCAGACGTAGAGCAGAACAGTTAAATAGTTTTGGGGAACTTTGAGTATTAGCCGTAAGAAGTTGACTTCCGAATTAAGTTTTATTTTTATACGGATAATTTAGTTATTTCTGGGATTGAAGTATAATATCTTATTATTACTGTAAGAAACTTCTGTGCATTAGAAAATTAAATTATCAGTTTTGTATAATTATTTTTATCTTAATTTTGTATGTATGAAGCATTAAGGCCATTCTAGTAACTGTTTTAATAAATTCAAAATGAATTATAATTAACATAAAACTTTATTAAAAAGACTTAAGAATAATCACGCGATTGAATCGGTCTCGTAATTTTGAGCTGGTTCTGCACACATTTGAATTTGGCGTCATCCGTACCCCACTCCCCCTCAACAAAAATAAAGTGAGGTTAAGTTATAATTTGTTGATGTTTTTAAAGAGAAAGGTATGGATAACATTTGTCGTACTTGTACCAGATTATCGAATAATTTACAATACATATTCGATGCAGAATTTCACTTGCCATATAAAATTGCAGTTATTTCGGGAGTCGAAGTAAGTTTCTTCCATTGGTTTTCAAAATTCAAATTGCTACTTTTAGATAGCCGAAGGTGACGATTTACCTTCAACAATATGTGAAGAATGTGTACAAAACGTCAGTGTACTCTTTAATTTTCGTAAAGTTATTATTAATTCTGATTTAGACCTTAAAGAACGTTCTGCTGTGCTGAGAAGAACTGAAGAAGTAAGTGCACCGGTAGAGTGGGAATCGAATGAAAGCGCAAAACTCGTCGATGTAGAAGAAGATCAAAGCATAGTCAAAACAGAAACTCATACACCAATCTTAACCGACGTAACGATTACAAAACGACCTGGTTACAGCTTCAAGAGTTTAATTAGCCAAAGACGAAAACCCTATTTTTGCAAAAGTTGTAATTTTTCTTGCACCGAATCGTTAGATTGGAAACGACATAAGCGCACAAAACATGATTTACGTAAAGTTTGTAACATTTGTGGAAAAAGCTTCTATTCGGATAATTTACAAAAGCACATCAATTCTCACACCGATAAGCCTGTTAATTGTCCCGTTTGTGGAAAAACGCTTAAAAATACATCTTCTTTACGTTCTCACTCTATTTTTCATAGCGATCTGGAATATGTGTGCGAAATTTGTGGCAAGATTTATAAACATCGGGGAGAATACAATCGACACACTGCTAGTCACAATCGTAAGTTTTCAATAAGGTTAAGTTTTTAAGTTTCACAACTATTTTTTTGTAGCAAATAGGGAAAAGAAAGTGAAGTGTCCGATGTGCGATAAAATGTTTTACAATTCAAAGTACATAAGCCAACACATTAAGTCTCATACCGGAATGCGACCTCATGTTTGTCAGGTTTGTGGTAAGGGATTTGCGAGCACTTACGGTTTGAAAGTTCATAAAAGATTGCACACAAACGAGAAGCCTTTTGTTTGTGAATTTTGCTCGATGGCTTTCCGTCAGAAGTGCTCTCTTAACCATCATATAAAGTTAAAACACGAAGCTACTAATTCGTAACGTACGTTTAAATAATTAAAATATTAGTACAAAAGAGCCTTGATCAATGCTACGAATTGAGTGTAATTTCTAGATGAAAATAAGCAGAAGTATGTAGATTTTTTTAGAATAAATGTTAATTAAGAGGTAGGTTTAAAATCTTCCAATTTTTTTGTTTAGATTTTAAATTCTTCATAACAAAGAACCTAACCTATAAAAAACTTGCAGTTTGACGTATGCTTAATAGATGGCGCTCACTATGCCATTCAAGATTTTAATAAATTACTTTTATTTTAAAAAAGGTGTATAAGTGGTAGAAAATGTATTGTTTACGTAAATTTACTTTAATACAACATTTTAAATTGGTTTTACATACCACCATATTAAGTTTATTTTAATAGTAGGACAGTGGATATTTATAGTTTGCTAGTATTTCGGTAGATGACGCTAGTGAAAAAATTTGTACGAAATTTGAAATATTAATTTATAGAATTTATAACTAATTGCCTTTGAAAACCATTGTTATAAAAATAAAATAATGAAGTATGAAGCTGCACAACTTTTACTTATTAATTGAGCTTTTTTGGGTGTATACCTGCTATTGAAATTGAAGAGATAATAACTGATTTCCAAAATGGATTACAGTAATTAGACCAGTTACCAAACATTTTTAATTGTCATTAATTAGCACTGGCAAATTTATTACTTTTCCGGGCATGTTAGAGCACCAAAAAAGTGCATCTAAATTTCATAGAGATATTTAAAAAGTGGTCCAGTAGGCACCAGGGCATAAAACCCTACTTTACTACCCCATATCGCTGGATCCACTGTTTGTCACAGAATGATCTCTGACCTCTGATTGGACTCATTTTTTTCGCCAAATGGGGTAAAATTGCCGTATTTAATTAATGTACCCAGTCAAAAGTCCTAAAATCACGTTGGGACGTTGAGGACTGGCCTAATACATAAATAATTCGTGTAGTCAAAATTAAAAGCTTGAAAGTCTGTGACTTACCCGTTCGAAAACTGAGGACAGTTTTAAGTCACGGGGTGTAATTAACAATAATTCTAGTGATTAACATTCTTGCAAGTTTGACGCATAAATTTCTAAATATACCCTTTGCCATTATTTGCTTATTAATAAATGTAGAGCGATTCCATTAATTATCGATTGCTCATATCGATTAGTTAATTTCTGGTTAATTATTGCGCAAAGTGCGACAATGTCAAAGATGCGCGGCCTTGATGTTTTACCTAAATTTCATAAAACGATAAAAGAGATGGTAGGTATTATTGTATGAATCATAGGCGAAGATGGGACTTTATTTTGGGTTTACAACCTTCTGGGTTTTTCTCCAGCTTCTGTTTTAAAAACGAAACACCAACCTTCCTGTTTTCATTTATAGTTTTGATGTTGTCGTGTTAAGAAGTCTAATAATAAACTTAGTAGATACATTTTTGTGCTCGAAATGGTCGGTTGGAATTTGGTGTTTGTTGTGCTTTTTGCAGGGGTAACTGTTGGATTTACAATCAATAAGAGGACGAGATTGGAACAACCCTCCGTAATTAATTCGGGTAAGAATTAAATTTTTTAAAAATTTACCTACGTTTTAAAATTTAAACTGACCTTTGTGATATCTTCAATTTTGATAAGGTGATAAGGATTAAAGTTTATGTTTTTCAACTTAACGAAGGTTAACTGTTTTTATTTCAATCACTTTTTTAACTGACCCTTAACAAGGAATTTATTGGCTGGTCATTAGTTGAGGTAAAAGAAGAAGCAGTTATTAACCTCTCGTCTGACGCATTTCAACCAGTTTTAGCTTTATTAATTATTGTTCGGTTCGTTAAATTTTCTAAAGCGATATTTACGTACAACCTGCTAATCGACTCTAAATCTGAGCCAAAAAAGGCCTCAATGTCTTTGCACTTGCACCCTATATAAGACCTATTTACCTATATTCTATTGTCTATACGAAATCGATAACTAATTTATTCGGTAGTAAGTGGTAGATGATAATTTAATTACCATAGCAGAATGGGGCAAATGTGAGCTTCATAGGGGCTCGTTGAGAGTTGATAAATTGCGAAGATTTCTCTGACAAATCGAAAAAACCTAAATTCTTCAATTTCAACTCACTTCCGCTCATAACCATACGAAATTTAAAAATTCCCCCCCTTTCAAGGTTAATTACATGTAAATAAAATACAACAACAAATTAGCCTCAATCTTAATTATGTGTATTTTATTTGTAGGTTCTAGTAAAAATAACGCCGATGAGGTGGCAAGACGTGCCAAACGTTTCGTATTTTTTGAAGCTCCAGAAGCTGTTTTTAAAGGCTTGAATAGAGGACTGCACTCATTTTTGCCGTTTCCACCACCGCATCACGGGCCACATCCGGGCGATTTCACGCCGTCGTTTCATAAACCACATTATCACGGATGGAATCACAATTCTGGCGAGCAGGGGTCGTATAACGGCTATAACAATCATCACTCGGGACACGGTTGTGGCGATTTTGGGCCGCATTCCCAACACAATCATGGATTTAACCATGGGCACGGTTTTGAGCACGGGCATGGTTTTGAGCACGGTCATCACGGCGTTGGAAGTGGGGAAGGGCAAGGGCATCCACATGGAGAACACGGCCACGGCGTTGGAAGTGGGGAAGGGCATGCACATGGAGAGCACGGTCACGTCGTCGGAAGTGGGGAAGGGCATGCACATGGAGAGCACGGTCACGTCGTCGGAAGTGGGGAAGGGCATGCACATGGAGAGCACGGTCACGTCGTCGGAAGTGGGGAAGGGCATGCACATGGAGAGCACGGCCACGGCGTCGCAACTGGGGAAGGGCAAGGGCACACAGTTGGAGAGCCTAACGGATTACAGCACGTAACCGAACCATCGTTAAGTCACAGACCCACCGAAACGGGCTCGTCGAGTCCGGACAACTCGAACCCAACTTACGAAATTGACGTTAGGCTAGGACAAGGACCGCGTATCTAATCCAATGGACCTTTTTAATCGATAAGACTGTTATTTAAATTATATTTAAATGTCGAAAATTATATTAATAAATAGATAAGGGATATTTCTTCCCTAACCTTTCTGTATTAATTGAAGTCGCAAGGATAGCAATTATTTGAGCATCGGAAGCCATCACGTCTCTTTAATTTAATTGGAATATCCGGCAATTTGAATAAATTTTCTACTGGGCAATTTTTGAAATTACAGGTAATTATTTAGTTTTTTGTCGAAAACACGCCGAGGCGACGGTCAAAAATAAACCCGTAGGTCGACAATCGACAAATTGGGTGCTTGGGAAAAATGTTACGCATTTAGGCAACTATTAATCGTCTTTAATTAGGACGTGTTTGAACTACGGCTTTACTCGTATTTCGAATTGGGTGTAAAATTTTCCCTTAAAACGTATAATCGTTTACAATTTAGAAGACTATAAGATTACGTAACAAAACAACCCTTAAGTAACACGACAGTGTGTATTTATTACAGAAACGAGGCGAACTTTGACATTTTACTTGTTAAAAACAAGATTGAATTAATTAATTATTTATAAATTTTTAAACATTTTTGTTTGAGCATTAACGTTAATTTAAATATTTAAATAAAATACGTGTTAAACTGTAATTTAACTTCGTCATTTAATTGGCCGAAAGTTGGGAGTGTTTAATAATTCATTTCTGCCCATCTTTTGCTACTCGTCCTGAGCTGAACGCTAAACACAGAGAAATTTTCTAAAACGTCAGTTAAAGCTCTTAAGTTCATATAGTAAGGCCCACATTGTAAAAATATCCATTTTGGGATTGTTACACCCCGTCGATGCGAATTGGAAAATCCAGTGATGACACATCAGTGCTTTTTTGTAATTGTTAAAAGTTAAAACCTAATGAGGAAGAAAAACATTTTGTTTGCAAATTAACGCCGAATTAAATTGGAAAAAGTGCGCGTATATTGTATAGCAGCAGGTTGATTCTATTATTGTGGATGTGACAAAAGCAATGTGTATCGCAAATCAATACGTTGTTACATGGCGATTTTTCAATAATTTTTATGTAGGTGGTTATTGTGGCTAGGTAGATATATACAATCAGGAGAAGCGAAACCCACGCTCAAATTAAATTTTATCAGCTAACAAAAAGTTCAACTTTGACCTTTAGACGATTCCACAAATGAGCAAAAATGCTCGACGAGCTTAATGTATCATTATTAGATGAAGAATGTTATGCTGGATAATTTATTTTACTAAAATTTTAAAAACTTGAAAAACAATGATAATAAGGTTAATTAAGCCTTTTAGGTAGTACTATGCTACTATGTATTATTAGAGTTAAAAACTTTTTTTTTACTTCTTCCATAGTAGTATTACGTTGTCGTACAAGACGGTTAAACTCACGGCCTTACGGGGGTTCCAAAATTCGCATTATTAAGGTAGAAGGTAGTTGGTCTAATCACGAGGAAAAATAAACGGCAAATTAAGCAAAAAAATATATATAGAAGGTAGGTACTTTCTTTATCGCCGTTTTTATATTGTGAGATGCTGAATCCTAATTTTGACTTTACCATTCCATAAAAGTGATGCGTTTTTAGAACTTGCGCTTGTAACTTGAAAAATGGCAAATTTTTTAGAAAAGCACTCTAAAACGAAAATAAGCCAAATAAAATTTTCTACAAATTATATTTCATAAGTTTTGTGTTTAGACGAACGGTTTAGACGCTAGAGGGCGTTTGAGCGCGAGAGAGTTTGACGAAAATTCCAAAAACTTCTAAAAAGTTGTTTGTTTAGTTTTTCGTATACTTACTCGGAAACTACGCACTTTATGAGAAATACATTACTATACAAAAGTAAAATAAAATAAATTTGCTACAAATTATGGTTCTTGGGTTTTTTACGTCAAACGAACGGTTTAGGCACTAGAGAACATTAAAGTTTGATAAAAATTCTAAAATCTTCTAAAAAGTATTTTTTTTTGTTTTTTGGATATAACTCGGAAACTACGCACTTTTGAGAAATTTGTTGCTATATAAAAATAAATTAAAATTAATTTCCTACAAATTATCTTTCCTAGATATGTTACGTTAGACAAACGGTTTAGGCGCTAAAGAGCATTAAAGATTTAGGAAAATTCAAAACTTTGACAAAAAGTTGTTTGTTTAGTTTTTTGCATATAACTCGGAAACTACCCACTTTTTGAGAAATATGTTGCTAAACAAAAATAATACAAAATTTATTTCCTACCAATTATGTTTTCCAGGTTTTTACGTCAGATGAACGGTTTAGGCGCTAGAGAGCATTAAAGATTGACGCAAATTCAAAAATCTGCCAAAAAGTTGTTTTTTTAGTTTTTCGCGTATAACTCCGAAACTACATATCTTTTGATAAATATGTTGCTATACCAAACTAAAGTAAAATTAATTTCCTACAAATTATGTTTCCTAGATCTGTTACGTTAGACACACGGTTTAGGCGCTAAAGAGCATTAAAGATTTAGGAAAATTCAAAACTTTGACAAAAAGTTGTTTGTTTAGTTTTTTGCATATAACTCGGAAACTACGCACTTTTTGAGAAATATGTTGCTAAACAAAAATAATACAAAATTTATTTCCTACCAATTATGTTTTCCAGGTTTTTACGTCAGATGAACGGTTTAGGCGCTAGAGAGCATTAAAGATTGACGCAAATTCAAAAATCTGCCAAAAAGTTGTTTTTTTAGTTTTTCGCGTATAACTCCGAAACTACATATCTTTTGATAAATATGTTGCTATACCAAACTAAAGTAAAATTAATTTCCTACAAATTATGTTTCCTAGATCTGTTACGTTAGACAAACGGTTTAGGCGCTAAAGAGCATTAAAGATTAGGAAAATTCAAAACTTTGACAAAAAGTTGTTTGTTTAGTTTTTTGCATATAACTCGGAAACTACGCACTTTTTGAGAAATATGTTGCTAAACAAAAATAATACAAAATTTATTTCCTACCAATTATGTTTTCCAGGTTTTTACGTCAGATGAACGGTTTAGGCGCTAGAGAGCATTAAAGATTGACGCAAATTCAAAAATCTGCCAAAAAGTTGTTTTTTTAGTTTTTCGCGTATAACTCCGAAACTACATATCTTTTGATAAATATGTTGCTATACCAAACTAAAGTAAAATTAATTTCCTACAAATTATGTTTCCTAGATCTGTTACGTTAGACACACGGTTTAGGCGCTAAAGAGCATTAAAGATTTAGGAAAATTCAAAACTTTGACAAAAAGTTGTTTGTTTAGTTTTTTGCATATAACTCGGAAACTACGCACTTTTTGAGAAATATGTTGCTAAACAAAAATAATACAAAATTTATTTCCTACCAATTATGTTTTCCAGGTTTTTACGTCAGATGAACGGTTTAGGCGCTAGAGAGCATTAAAAATTGACGCAAATTCAAAAATCTGCCAAAAAGTTGTTTTTTTAGTTTTTCGCGTATAACTCCGAAACTACATATCTTTTGATAAATATGTTGCTATACCAAACTAAAGTAAAATTAATTTCCTACAAATTATGTTTCCTAGATCTGTTACGTTAGACAAACGGTTTAGGCGCTAAAGAGCATTAAAGATTAGGAAAATTCAAAACTTTGACAAAAAGTTGTTTGTTTAGTTTTTTGCATATAACTCGGAAACTACGCACTTTTTGAGAAATATGTTGCTAAACAAAAATAATACAAAATTTATTTCCTACCAATTATGTTTTCCAGGTTTTTACGTCAGATGAACGGTTTAGGCGCTAGAGAGCATTAAAGATTGACGTAAATTCAAAAATCTGCCAAAAAATCGTTTTTTTAGTTTTTCGCGTATAACTCCGAAACTACATATTTTTTGATAAATATGTTGCTATACCAAACTAAAGTAAAATTAATTTCCTACAAATTATGTTTCCTAGATCTGTTACGTTAGACAAACGGTTTAGGCGCTAAAGAGCATTAAAGATTAGGAAAATTCAAAACTTTGACAAAAAGTTGTTTGTTTAGTTTTTTGCATATAACTCGGAAACTACGCACTTTCTGAGAAATATGTTGCTAAACAAAAATAATACAAAATTTATTTCCTACCAATTATGTTTTCCAGGTTTTTACGTCAGATGAACGGTTTAGGCGCTAGAGAGCATTAAAGATTGACGCAAATTCAAAAATCTGCCAAAAAGTTGTTTTTTTAGTTTTTCGCGTATAACTCCGAAACTACATATTTTTTGATAAATATGTTGCTATACCAAACTAAAGTAAAATTAATTTCCTACAAATTATGTTTCCTAGATCTGTTACGTTAGACAAACGGTTTAGGCGCTAAAGAGCATTAAAGATTAGGAAAATTCAAAACTTTGACAAAAAGTTGTTTGTTTAGTTTTTTGCACATAACTCTGAAACTACGCACTTTATGAGAAATACATTACTATACAAAAGTAAAATAAAATAAATTTGCTACAAATTATGGTTCTTGGGTTTTTTACGTCCAACGAACGGTTTAGGCACTAGAGAACATTAAAGTTTGATAAAAATTCTAAAATCTTCTAAACAGTATTTTTTTTAGTTTTTTGGATATAACTCTGAAACTACGCACTTTTGAGAAATTTGTTGCTACACAAAACTAAAGTAACATTAATTTTCTACAAATTATGTCTTTTAGACTTTTTACATTAGGCAAACGGTTTAGGCGCTAGAGAGCATTAAAGATTGACGCAAATTCAAAAATCTGCCAAAAAGTTGTTTTTTTAGTTTTTCGCGTATAACTCCGAAACTACATATTTATTGATAAATAATATGTTGCTATACCAAACTAAAGTAAAATTAATTTCCTACAAATTATGTTTCCTAGATCTGTTACGTTAGACAAACGGTTTAGGCGCTAAAGAGCATTAAAGATTAGGAAAATTCAAAACTTTGACAAAAAGTTGTTTGTTTAGTTTTTTGCATATAACTCGGAAACTACGCACTTTCTGAGAAATATGTTGCTAAACAAAAATAATACAAAATTTATTTCCTACCAATTATGTTTTCCAGGTTTTTACGTCAGATGAACGGTTTAGGTGCTAGAGAGCGTTAAAGATTGACGAAAATTCCACAATATGCCAAAAAGTCGTTTTTTTAGTTTTTCGCATATAACTCAAAAACTACGCGTTTTTGAGAATTTTATTGCTATACAAAAATAAAGAAAAATTAATTTCCTACAAATATGTTTGGCAGGTTTTTACGTCAGACGTACGGTTTAGATTAGGCGTAAAAACGCATTGAAGTTTACTGAATGGCGGTTTTGGAACGATTCTAAAACTTTATCGTCTTATAGTACCTAAAGTGTTTATTTGATGAAAAAAGTGAAGAAATGTAATTTGTAGAAAATTTAATGTACTTTATTCATGTGTAAATTAACTTTGTTTTAAACGTGCGCAGCTTTCGAATTGTAAGCAATAAACCCCAAAAACAGTATTTTGTCAGAGTTTGGAATATTTGTCAAACTTTAACGCGCTCTACCGCCTAAACTATTCGTTTTACGAAAAATATCTAAACTACAGAAGTTGTAGAAAATTTAACGTTCTTTATTTTTGTATACGAACAATTTTCTCTAAAAGTGGGTAGTTTTCGAATTTTAAGAGATAAAACAAAAAAACAGTTGTTTTACAGATTTTGGAATATTTGTCAAACTTTAACGCGCTCTAGCACCTAAACTGTTTATTTTATGAAAAAAAGTAGGGAAACGTTATTTGTAAAAATTTTTATTTAGTTTCTTTTTATACGGATGCACTTTTCTCAAAAAGCGCGTAGTTTTCAAATTGTATGCGAAAAACTAAAAAAAAATATTTTTTTAATTTTTAGAATTTTCTCTAAACCCAGCACTTTTACAAGGTGTCAAAGTTAAAGTTCGGATTCAGCATCCTAAAATACATAAGCCGGTAGAAAAAAAATGTTTATATCAACCCTCACAACTACTTAGATATCTTCAGATTACCTCCAAACTTCATCTCATCAACCAGTTGTCGTTAGATTACGATTACCTTCAGGTTTTTTCAGATTACGTTCAGATTGTATCAGAATATTTCAATTTGCTTACGGATTTTTAAACAATTACTTTCAGATTTTTTGACATTTACTCTGCCCTACTGAGATTACTTCAAAGTACTTTCACATTACCTCAAAATTTTTCCAAATAACTCAAATTTCAACAGTTTGCGTACATATTCTTTCCAGAGTTCTGAAGGGTTTTGTCCCGAATTGTACACCCGAACTCCTCGTCGGTATATCCTGCGCCCAAGTGAAAAACTTTTGTCATTATGTTCTGTTATTTACCGAGTTTAAAGTTTAAACAAAACGTATGGAATGGTAGATAAAAGTTAGTCTCCCACTGTATAGAGCCGATTTAGAAAAACGTTTACGAACATTTGTCGAATTATTAGTCAAAGCTAAGTTTAGGTAATTGTAAAACCCTCAATCCAATTAATGAGAAGCCACGAAGCCACGTAAACAAAGACCAGAATTAATTAATCTCGAGACGATTTCTCAGTTTATTAAAAGTCAGTCGCATATTACACCTACTCCAGATTCGCGCTAATTCACCGTTTCATGTTGTGCACGCCCCTTAACGCTGGGGTCTATCATTGTATAGGCGCGCATGGCCGGCCAGAGGGCGCTTCTTGTTACAGAGGATTAACATTTATTTTCTAGTCAGCCAAACAAGTTTTGTAGACCGTTTATGAGCATTATTTATTATTTTATACGCTTATCTTTGAAGTCGGCGCACGAGCAAAGGAGAACTTACTTCGCACAGTTACCATTTTTTATCCACGTTTATCGGTCAATGGGTGTAAAATACGAGAATAAATAGTGTGTATGTTTACAAAATTTCATCAACAAAATAAAATTTTAACGAAATCGATACAGAGTGACCCAATATAAGTGGGTTATTTTGGTCACCATTTTCTAGTTAACAAACAAAACAAAATATCTACTAACTAATTTTTTATTTTATTTATTAATTATGTAATTATTAAGCCAGATAAATTTATTGTACCAAGAAGCTTGCAATTTTCAAGTAAAGCGCCCTTCTTTATATTCTAAAGAAAGATTAGGTGTTGGCCTATTAGATTTTGATTTCAGTTGACATTAATTTTTGTTCATAATTAAAATTATTTTCTAACAAAAAGTCTAAAATATTGTCAATGTTATACATTCTAAATTATAAAAACAAATCACCAAGTACAAGTGAACACGATGTGAAAAACTTGCAAGAAACTAGTCTCATTTACCGTGTTGGACTAAACTCCCTCGCTCTTCGCGTGCGCTAATTGCAGCATGTACCTAGTACCTAGCAAAATGAGTCTGTCGCGCGGCAGTCTCGGCCTCTGAGCGACCTTACAGTCTGGTTCTTTATCAGAACTTCTCATGTTTCTATTTACTACTTCGATGTGTTCGGTTTTATTTACGTAAAAATTAAGGAATTATTAATTAATAATTTTTGAATGTGTATTTATGAAAATAGAAAAACTTAACTGCACATTTTATTCTATACCGATCAACATATTTTTGAAAAGTTTCGTACGTATGTACTGATTTTTCAGGGGAGACGCAGTCTCAAAGTCTCCCCTGAAGAACCCCCACCCACTATTATAAGCTAGTACACATCGACCGTAATTTAAAAAATACCTTTTCAAATTTTTAAATTCGAAATTGCGGCCAGTATAACGATTGGCTCATTTTCTCGTTTTTTGATACCAAATACCTAGATTGATAATGACGTTTGATAAGAAACACACAATCACTTTTAGAAAGAACTACTGTTCGTATTATAAATTTTAAAAAATACACAGAGACTATTTTATAATAATAATATTGTAATTTGTAAGTTATCCTTTGCCAAGATAAAAATTCTGGTCTAATTGATCAAACGGCACACCGCACGTCGGCACGTGAAAGTACCAATCGGTGTTCTAAGAAAATCTTATCACACCCTATGCCTGCACTTTTTCCTTACAGAATTTTTTTAACTAGTATTGTTTGAAACCATAATATAAACAGATTTTTGCATGGATTTTGCAATTTGACAAATTTGTAGAGGCGAGAAAAACTTTAGTCGCTTTTAAAAACTCGAAAACGAAAGAGCTGTTCATTGAATTTCTTCGTTTCCTTATCCTTTTATTAAGATAATTTAAAAGTGATTGTTGTTAAATTTGTTGTTTGAAGTGAAGTTACATATTATACATTATGGGTAACAAACGAAATAAAATACGTCGGACAACCTATTATAGTAGAACTAAAAAATTCAAGCTCGTTAGTGAATCGATAGCTCTAACTAAAGAACTAAAAAATATTGAGAAGCCATGGTAAGTACCTAAATATTTAATTATTGAATATTACTCAGTAAGACTAGGCTGGTGATACGGTTTGTAGAAGTAAAATACCAAAATACCAGTACGGGATACTAATTAGAAAAATTATTTTTTAATACAAATGCTTTTTTGTACTTTTACGAAAATATGCAATAGGTAACTTAAGAAAATAAGGATAGGAAATAACCCTGTATGTTTAACTCAATTTATTTTTTTATTAATCCAATTAAAATATTATTAGTTCAACGGCTAAGATACGTGAACAACCGTTAAGTCCACCTTTAATTAATTTAGAAGACGTATGGAATGAAGCAAGCACGTCTGGTGTTGTCAATTTAGGTTCTAATCCTTGGGGAACTGACAAGGACTTTGATAGGTTCGTTACAAGTTGTTACAATTTATTTGAAACTATAATTTTAATTTGAATTTAGAATAATGTCCCATGAAATTGAAATCGAAACCGAGAAGCTTCAACCCAAAATTGAAGGCTTTCGCGTTGTCGATATTTCTCACCTTCTCCAAACAACTTTATTGCACGCAGAAAACCATGCACGAAAGTGTACTGCTGGAAATCTCTTCATAGAGAAGGAAGAAAGAAACGGATTAAGCAGTGTTATTTCTTTCAAATGCAATACATGCGAAAGAACGTACTCCTCTTCAACCGAATCTCATAATGGCACAACAAATATTGCATCTGTATGGGGAACATTAGCTGTTGGAAGCACTTTTACGCATACAGAGGAATTTATGTCTATGTTGGATATACCTTTTATGCCTAAATATATGTTTTACGAAATTCAAGATACCTTAAGAACGGTAAATAATAAAAATAGAGCCGAACAGAATGACTTTTTACTTCGACATCCTTTTCTAGGTATATAGCGATTCTTCACTGAACAGTATGCAAAAAGCGGGCGAAGAAGAAAAGCAGCTTGCTGTTGATAATAATGATGTCGATAAGGACGGTGTACCATGGATATCTGTATACCTTGATGGTGGCTGGGCTAAAAGAAGCTATGGCCATAATTATAATTCTGCATCGGGATTGGTATGTATATTTTGATAGTAAACTTTTTGAACATATACTTAATATTTGTATTTTACTAAATTTATAGGCAGTTATAGTGGGTCAGAGAACGAAAAAAGTACTTTTTGTAGGAGTCAGAAATAAACTTTGCATTATATGCAAAAAAAATGAACACAAAACGGTACGACCTCCTCATGTTTGTTTTAAAAATTGGGAAGGTAGTTCTACTGCAATGGAAGCGGACATCATCGTGGAGGGATTTTCGTGCAGCATTGAACAGCATGGGGTGCGTTACAAGCGCTTTATAGCAGATGGCGATTCAAGTGTGTACCTAAAAATTCAGCAAAATGTTCCATACGGCAGAGAAGTAACCATTAAATTCTAAGAAATTGCCCTATTTACATTTTACTTTATTTCCAGGTCCAAAAAGTGGAATGCACAAACCACGTCATAAAAAATTACGGCAAAAGATTGTTTGCTCTGAAGATAGACACCAAACAAATGCCTATAGCAGCAAGAAAGATGTTGACGGCAAATAAAATAAAGGACCTCCAAAATATTGCTCAAAAAGCAATATATGATAATGCTCATGGCGATATTCCCCAACTAGTAGCAGATTTAATAAACGGCCCAGATCATGTATTTGGAGATCATAAAAACTGCAAAGATTACTTCTGCGATGAAGTAGGCAATACAAGTCCAGATATAAAATTAGCCAGTGACTCCGGCTTATTAAGATACGTTAAAGGTAAATTTTAAACAAAATAGACGTTTATTTTGCCAGAAAATTAATACGTTTGTAATTATTAGGTGCCCTTTCCTTAGTAACTCAAAAGGCAAATTCATTGATAGATAATGAAACAAACAACAGAGCAGAACTGTTTATGAGTATCGTTGCTCGTTTCAATATGGGAAAGCGGCTCAATCTCATACAAAGGTCTTCGTACAATATTAGAGCGGATCTATCTGCTCTAAGATACAACGAAGGTAAATTTTTGGAATTTTTAATTTGAATCCCAAAACTCTTAAATATTTTAAGGTTTTCAATGGCATAGTAGCCCGTGGAAAAAAATTACTGGTAAAAGTCCCGGAACGTACGCCAAGAAGTTTATGCAAAGGCAAACTAAATATAAAAAACAGCTTTTTAAAAGAAAGCCTACGAAAAAATGCGTCAAACAGCGTATCTCAAAAGATAGGGAGTATGGGTCATTTGCCATCCAACCGCAGATTGACGAAGATGTTTTGGACAGAGAATGTAAAGCTAAAGTTGAAACATTTAAGGTGACTTGTCATATTTCTGTACTTATGTATAATTAATAAACTTCATTTAGGTAACTCAAGAGAGAATAGCTTACATTGCGGCTAATACAGTCGGTCAATTTGATGTTGAGCTCTATAGAACCGAACGTGCTTATCGCCTAACCGCCTCTAATTTTGGTTCGGTAATTAAAAGATTACCACATACTTCGTGTAATTCGTTGGTAAAGAGTTTGTTGAAACCAACGGATTTTTCCAACTCTTATACGGAGTATGGAAAAATTAATGAGTCGGTAGCGATAAGCATGCTACAAGAATACCTCGGCGAGCAAATCGAACGAAGCGGTCTTTTTATAGACTTTGATCATCCATATTTAGCTGCTTCGCCCGATGGTGATAATAGTAATTATAATTGTGAATTATGTAGCATATGTAAAGTCATTTTTTAGGTTTAATTGGGAGTGACAGATTGGTAGAGGTAAAGTGTGTTCCCAAAGTTCACCAATTAGGGGTATCTTTGCAGGAAGCTACCAAAAAAATTAATAACATGTGTTTAGAGTGGAAGAACGAAAAATTATGTTTAAAAAGAAATCACAAATATTATTTTCAGGTACATTCCATATTTTAATCATTTAAAGATAATAAAACATATTACTAATTCGCAGGTACAAGGTCAACTTAATATTAGTAGAAGATCGCTATGTTATTTTGTAGTATTTGTAAATAATTCAACACCTTTGCATGTGGAAGAAATTAAGCGAGACGAAGAGTTTTGGCAAAATACAATGCTCCCTAAGCTTTCTCAATTTTGGATGCATTGTATTTGTCCAGAACTGGTATTAAAAAATTTGGATAAAGGGCTTAGATGCAAAGATCCAAAATATATTTTAGATGCTCAAAAAATAAGAGCAGAAGCAAGAAATAGAAAAGCAATAAAAAATAAATAGGTAACTAAAAATCGTTCTATCTAAACTTAAGCGCTACTATTTTTTGTTTTAGATTTTTATAATAACAATTCTCGAAAGTTATGGGCCAATCGTTATAGTACAGGATCTGAACTAAGGTCGTTCCGTTCCCATCTGCTTCCCGGATGAAAAGTATTTTTTATCAGACATAATATTTTAACAAATATATCGCGCATAGGTTGCCTAAGGAAATCCAGTCCAGATCATGGTCCTGGCCATCATTACTCTTATTAATTATTTTTTTCATATTTTACTCATTTGTCTAACAGACGAATTGAATCCTAATCGAAAGTATAAAGCATAAGGAAAATAATAAAGTTAGGTTGCCTATTTTTTGTGCTCCCTATTACCGGGTTGCCAAATAGGAAGAGGTGAGTCGATATAGTAATATGTAATATGTACTCATCTGCTTTATCATTGAAATACACCTGGCGATGTCTTACAATTAAAGATCTCTTCTACAGCTAAACGAGCAAACTATATATCAAAATAAAGATAATTTTATTGCGAACATTCTGAACAGGTTACCGCGAAAAATCTGTTTATTGTAATTTGTTCCAGGTCAAACCTTTCGTTGCCTGTACTAAACTGGTATTAAAAAATTTGGATAAAGGGCTCGGATGCAAAGATCCAAAATATATTCTAGACGCCCAAAAAATAAGAGCAGAAGCAAAAAATAGAAATGCAAAAAAAAATAAATAACTACCTAATATTACTTATTACAATTAGTAAAATTAAATTATTTTCAAATCGCTCTATCAAAACTGAAGCGCTATTATTTTTTGTTTTAGATTTTTATAATAACAATTCTCCAAAATTATAATAAAAAACGAGAAAATGAGCCAATCGTTATACTGGCCGCAATTTCGAATTTAAAAATTTGAAAAGGTATTTTTTAAATTACGGTCGATGTGTACTAGCTTATAATAGTGGGTGGGGGTTCTTCAGGGGAGACTTTGAGACTGCGTCTCCCCTGGAAAATCAGTACATACGTACGAAACTTTTCAAAAATATGTTGATCGGTATAGAATAAAATGTGCAGTTAAGTTTTTCTATTTTCATAAATACACATTCAAAAATTATTAATTAATAATTCCTTAATTTTTACGTAAATAAAACCGAACACATCGAAGTAGTAAATAGAAACATGAGAAGTTCTGATAAAGAACCAGACTGTAAGGTCGCTCAGAGGCCGAGACTGCCGCGCGACAGACTCATTTTGCTAGGTACTAGGTACATGCTGCAATTAGCGCACGCGAAGAGCGAGGGAGTTTAGTTCAACACGGTAAATGAGACTAGTTTCTTGCAAGTTTTTCACATCGTGTTCACTTGTACTTAGTGATTTGTTTTTATAAAACAAATTATCATTATGATTATGACCAATCGCTACTAAAATTTCTAAACTTCCTTTGAAGCCCTATGACCTTGAGGTAGAAAAAATTTCGTCTGCGGCGCTATTTTTCAAATTTTTTTATCTAGGCTCCGGAGCCTCCCCATTCAAAAATTCACCAGCCGCCACTGATATGATTGATATGAGGATTTTGGTGATAATAGTATTTAAAATTACATATTATGTACATAAAGTCATTTTGATGTTATTTTGAAGCATTTGTAAACAATTCAACGCCTTTACACCTGTATAAAATACTGAAGATAGCTGGGACATATTTAAATACTTATTCAAAATATAATATAATATATTGAACTCGTGTGGTCAATTATTGTCATTAGTGATGATTAAATTTTACTGAAAAGCTGACCTACACCAAATTTTGTTCGTCACAATAGTCAAAAAATGGTCAAAACTCAAAACCTATGAAAACGTCAAAACATTTCTGATTTACAATTTGAAAAGAATGCCAAAGCCACAATCCCGCAGCGCAGCCGCAGTGCTACCAAATATCAGTGCGCCATCTGTTCTAAATGTGCTGCACTATTGGGACTACCGCGGTATTTGAATTAACATTGCTCTTATGGAGAGAATTTTTAAACGACTACTTAAATACAAAAATTTTAAATTTTACAATTTTTTTTTTTTGGAAGGGGACAATGACGGTTTTTGAAAGCGGCTCAAATTATTTATATTTGAATTTTAATATTGTATTCTCAATATAAACAAAAAAAAAATTTAAATAATTATTTTTAATTCGAAAAAATTTCACCAGCCCTCAAGTACATATTCCTCTGTATAGATCTGCAATCAGAATTAAAAAAGAAAGAAGTTGCCCTATTCAACTAGTTGTTTGAAAAATTATCGTCCGAATTCCCCAGCGTTAAACTCGATTGTCCTTCCAATCTCTCGGGGACATTTTTAAATAATTAAATTTGGAAAATAATTATTTATAAACGAATTAAAAATACCCAAAACTTTTTAAATTGAGAACTTGTTTAAATTAGCTAATTTCCTTTTGGGCAAACTGCCATCAGTTTGTGATATCTACACAAATTCTCAAAAAGCGTAAGTTCAATGCGCTAAATTGTAATCGAAAATTTCTAGTTGTAGTCGCCGCTTCGAAAAGGCATACAAAAAGAAGCTACTTTTGTAAAAAAACAAAAAATTAAACAGGTGGGTGTACATGAACATATTAACAAATAGTAAAAAAATTAGAGTGTTGGTGTTGAAGGTAATGATAATATCCCTGGATAATGGTAGGCGTTATGCTGCAGGATCGAGCTGGAATTGCTAAGAGGAAGGTTTTGCAGGTCGGGCCCTAGATGTAGCTGACGCCCCCGCACTCCCGGGCTACGGTTATTCGATAGTAAGGGCAGTTGCCCTTATTTAAACCACTTCTAAAAATACACACCTACAGGGACGTATTGGGGTCATACGAAATTAATTACGATGAGGCTCGGCCTAAAAAAATTTCCACTCGGAGATCTATTTTCGCTTTAAGTTCTCGAAGGAAAGTTTCCTAATTACAAACTATCCCTAATAAGTAAATACGAGAACAAACGTTCGAAAGATTTACGCGCACAAGTTCAATAGTTGCAAATTTTTGTAACGAGGCGATGGAGTTCGAAGAGCAAAGCTTTGAATGCTGAAAGCTTTTCTAATTTCAGTTTGTGCGGAGCATAATAGAATTATCGTTGGAAACATCGCAGTTACTCCACCACTCTACAATTTCGTTGTTATTTACATTTTAGGTTTTGTGCGCATTTACATACGTATTATATTACGTACGTAAATACGATGATCATTTGACATTTCATTTTTTTGTTACGGGACAGGTGTGGGTCTGCTATATCGAGCTACAAAAACCTCTGAAAGTACCCAATATCTCTTTCGATACTTCAAGAATCAAATCGAATTACGTCTGATTGCCTGACTTAGTCACTGACTGATTGCCTGACATAGTAACTGTTTGACTGATGTACGTCTGCTAGACTGTCAGGCCACGCAATTGACTTACTGACTCGTTAATAAATGCCTGACTGAAATTAAGGTTGACTACCTGGCCTACTCACTGTTTGACTGTCAAGCCGAATAACTGACTAACTGTCCAGTTAAAAGTCTGACTGGTTGACTGTCTGACTGGTATACTAACTTACTGACTAACTGCCCACCTGACTGACAAGCCGAATAACCGATTAGGTACCTCAAATGTCTGACTGACTGCTTCATTGCCTGACTCTTTAATTGCATGACATATTATTTTAAGTTTCAAAAATCAATTTAAATTAAGTCTGACTACCTGGCCTACTCACGGTCTGACCGATACTACTGACTTTTAGATCAAATAACTGATTAGCAGTCCAGTTGAAGGCCTAACTTCCGATTATCTAACTGCTTAATTGGCCGATTGTCGTACAGCTTGATTATTAGATTGCCTTTAAGCTTTAAAAGTCAAGTCTGACTGCCTGATATACTTATTCACTATCTCACCAGTCGTTTGCCTAATTGTCAAGGAGAATAACTAACTAGCTGTCTCGTTAATAAATACCTGACTACCCGAGTGCCCCATTGTCTTAACGTTCTATTACCTGGATAATTTTTAAGGGCCAAGAATCAACTGTAATTAAGTCTGAATACCTTGTCTACCCACGACCTGACTGTCAAGCTAAATAACTGACTAGATGCCTAGCTAAAGGTCTGACTGCCTACTAACTGCTTAATTGTCCCATTTTTGTACACCTTAATTACCTGATTGCCTTTATGCCTCAAGATTAACTGCCTCGTGCACTCACTGTCTGACTAACAGTTTGCCTGACTGTCAGACGAATGACTGATTACCTATCTCGTTTATAAATGTTGGACTGTCTGAATGTTCTATTTCTTTACTGTTTGATTACCTGACTGATTTTTAATCTCCAAATTAATTGGAATTAAGTCTGACTACCTGAACGGCACACGGCCTAATTGTCAAGCCGAATGACTACTACTAGAGTCTCTTACAGCTTAGTTACCTAAATAATTTTATGTCGTCTCAAGAGTCAAATCGAATTAAGTCTGACTGCCTGGTATATTTACTGTTTGACTAACCGTTTGCTTGACTTCTAAGCCGAATAACTGGCCAGCTGTCTCGTTAATAAATGTTTGACTGCCAAATTTTCCCAAAATTCTCATTGTATTAATGTTTGATTACTTTGCCGATTTTAAATCTTACAAAACAACTGGAACTAAAAGTCTGACTACCTCAACGACTCACGGCCTAACTGTCAAGCCAAATGACTTACTAGCTGCCTAGCTAAAGGTCCAAATCTCTGACTATCTAACTGCTTGATTTCCCGATTATCTTACAGCTTGATTACCTTGATGATTTTATGTTTCAAGAGTCGAATAGATTTAAGTCAGACGGCTCAATTTCTTCATTGTCTTACAGTTTGTGCACCTGACTGATTTCAAAACTCACGAGTTAACTAGAATTACGTCTGATTAGTTACGGCCTGACTGTCAAGCCGAGTAACTGACTAGCTGTCCAGTTAAAAGTCCGACTGTCTGACTATAACTGCTTAATTGCCCAATTGTCTTACAACTTTAGTTAGTTGCCTTTATGTTTTAAAAGGCAAACCGATTTAAGCTTGACTAATTGATGTACTCACTGTCTGACTAACTATTCGCCTGACTATTAAGCCGAATAATCGACTAGCTTAATAATACTTAATAAATGTTTGCATGCCTGAATGCCCCATTGTCTTACTGTTTGAGCACCTGACTAATTGTAAGTCTGGAGAATCAACTAGAATTACGTCTGCCTACTTAAGGCCTAACTGTTAACCTGAGTAAATGACTAACTGTCTGGTTAAAGGTTAAAGGTCATAATTACCTGATTGCCTTTATCTCTCAATAGTCAAATAGAATTAAGTCTGACTGCCTGGTGTACTAGCTGTCTGACTAACCGTTAGCCTGACTGTCAACCAGAACAACTGACTCACTGACTATCTGTTTAGTTAATAAAAATTTTGATTGCCTGACGCTCTCACTGTCTGATTGCTCGTTCACTCAAATAACTGACTTACTACCTATTTGCTTTAAGTCTAATTACCTGGCCTGCTCACCATCTGACTGTGAAGCCAAAGAATTAACTAGCTGTCCAGTTAAAGGTCTGGCTGCCCCACTGTCTAACTGCTGAATTGCCTGATTGCCTTTCTGTTCCAGTAGTAAAATAGATTTAAGTCTTACTTTCTAGTATACACACTATTTGACTAACCGTTTGCTTGACTCTCAAGTCGAATAACTGACTAGCTGTCTGACTGCGTGATTCTCTTATGGTCTTACTGCCTGTTACCCGACTGATTTTAAGTCTTGAAGAATCAACTGGAATTAAAAGTCAGACTAGTTGATTTACTGCCTGACTGCTTAATTGGCCGATTCTCTTGCACCTCGATTACCCGATTGCTTTTATGTCTCCAGAGTCAAATCGAATTAAGTTTGATTGCCTGGTATACTCACAGTCCGACCAACCGTTTGCTTGGCTGTCAAGCCTAATAACTGACTACCTGTCTAGTTAAGCTCTACATGTCTAGTTATCCTACTGCTTAATTGACCGATTGCCTTACTGTTTGAGCACTGCATTGACTTACCTCTCGAATAAAGCTCGCGACCGAATAGCTTTATAGATTTGTCAGCTCGGGTGACACGTCGCCTCATTTTTTTCAATTGCGTCAAACAATCCATAATTTATTTATAAAATAAATCGTTTACTTTGTTTTGACGTATATTTTTTATCAATATGTAAATAAAATGTCCATTTTGAATAATACGTCTCGACGGGCGTCCTTTGACGTCATTTGGAAAAAGTAAATCTATCTCTCTAATTTCAGACATACATAAATGTGTATTATGGGTATGGGACGAAATAAAATGATAGGAATGACGAGAATCTAAGAGAAATATAATCAAAAAATATGAGGAGAATTTTTGTAATTTTGTTTCGTGTAGTAATGACAACTTTAATAACAAATTGCAGAAATATTTCATCTGTAAACTAATATTTTTGAGCTTCGTGGACGCTAATTCGCACTAATTTAATAAGGAATTTATACAGGATGGGAATTAAAAGGGTAACAAGGCGGATTGATATCAAAAAATCCACAATCCTAAGGGGTTTTTGAGCGAAACTTAAAAAAGAGCCGACTCGGAGTTAACAACTAACAATTAGTGCTCATTTTGAATTAAATTCCCGAACAATTCTGAAAGACAATAAATTCTTTTAACTTCGACGTTGATGCGACAGACGGTTTAGTTTAAATTGACATTTAATTTTTAAATTACTTTTTGATCCGCAGACTTTATTTAATTATAAAGCGAGTCAAAAAATAATTAAATCGTCTCAAGGAGAAACGGTTACAAGTGGCACTTACTTTTAATTGCCCCACACTCCACACTCGAGATGAGCGTTGTAGAGGAATTACTGCTCTGAAGCTCTTCTAGATACTTCATTTCGTTAGTTTACGTAAATTTTCCTTTAAGACCACCTAAGGACGGCCAAAATAATAAAGTTACATACGTGTCCACCCTGTATATTAATAAACTTGATGTTGATTGAAATTGGTCGTGTTTGGTGTCGTTAGAATCGTAATTTTTTTCTAATTATGAAACTGCTCAAATGTACAGAGTGTTCTTTTTAAAATAAGACGTGTGTGCTTACTAACTAGACACTAGAGGCAGCAATAACAATATTATACAACCCACAAGCGTATGTTAGAAATTGGATCTGTGTAAAAACAAAACTGCAACGTACGTTCTTTGTCTAGTGTCTCGTATTAAGTTTTACGACCACTAAACGACCCACGTCGAGAAAGTTTAGGCTTACGATGAGTATGATGGCCAGAATTACCAGTTGCTCCTATTCTAAGCGTGTAATGGCTTCAGGAGGAACAGAGATGGGGTGCAATATGCCAATATGGACCCAATTTTGTTGGTTTGAGGCTACGCGGGCGGGCGTATCTTGCTCTGTTTGTTGTAAAATCCAGAAAGGTAATTTATTAACCCCCCCTTATGTGGTAAAGCCTGCCAAACGTTGGATATACAACGCGATACAGTTTGTCTCATCGAAAAAAAGCAGTTGGTAATTTTCCGAGCGTGGATGTGATCGTGCGGTCTGGAAACTTTGTACTAATATGTACAGGGTGTTAAATTAGGTTAAAAAAATGTTTGTAGACGTGAGAGAAAATAAATATTAAAAGTTTGAAAGTTTTCTGCGTTAATGTCAATTAAAAAAATAATTATTTTCAACACGTGAAACTCAATAACGATGGCATCGTGCGTCGGAAAATGTTGGGGTAGTTTTTTACGCACTCTTCGATTAGTTTCGACTTCTTTCCAGTTAAACCTCTTAAATCAAACTAAAAATGGCCTGGTTGTTGAAATCGTGAACTGCATAAGTTAAATGCAGAGTCTATTTTTAAATTTTCGATTTTTTGGCAACCGCGAGTCAATGCAGAACTTATGAATGGAGCAAACTGTTGACGTCAAAGAGGGGAAGCGCTCGGAGCCCACATAATCACTTTAAGTTTCTCGCCGAGCCCGGAAATAACGCAAGTTGTATGTAATTAGAAATAGTGCGCAACTCGAAAATTTTAATCAATATCAACGGTATACAACCCGCCAATAAAATTTGGCTCTCATAGACGTGTAAGCCAATGGAATGGCTTGTCGCAGTTTGGAAATTTACCCCACTTTAGTGAGTTTCATTGATAAGTGTGTGGGTGCGAAAATAGGGGAAATTTTTGTTATATATAGGGGTTAGATGAAAAAGCGCCGCATTTGGTCGCCGATGTTGTTACGTTAAATGCGTTTTTCAAATTCAAAGTGAAAAACTTGTTCGATCTAAAACAAATTTTTAGTGCGTCTTCAAAATATTTACCTCGCCCATAAGCACAAAACGACTTCAAACAAAATGGTAAGTCAAAAAAATATTTTTCCCACATTATTACAAAAGTGTAAGTGGAACTGCAACCTGTTAGAAGCAAAAGTAGGTCATTGAGTGGCCTTTGTATAACAATTTAACACACTCCGGTAAACTTTGCTATACTGGAGCTTCCCTCCAATATAGGGATGAAATAACCGAATGATTGATGAAATGTTTTTTTCTTTTCAGATGACTTCTCAATTTTTATCAATTTTTCAAGTCACCATCATCTTGTGCACGACTTCGTTAGCTTATCCCGCCTTTGGAACTAAACGTTACAACGGACGCTCTCTAGCACCACGTAATATCAACAATTATTCGTGGGGCAACTCAGTTCAGCCCTACCAACAATTCGTGAGATCTCAAAGATTTCCGGTGAATTATTACGAGATGTACCCTTACAATAGGGATTATCAAGACGACTATTACTATCCCCAAGAGAGCATCTCTTATCCAGTTTATTATCCACCACCGAGAACGTCCAAATATGAAGTTTATCAAGCAGTTTTACCCTATTACTACGGCGAGCGTCCCTTATCGAGACAAGATTTCGCCTACTACGGCTACGATAAAAATATAGAACCAGTAGAAGACTTAGAGGAAGAAATTATACAAGAAGTCGAACGAGAAGAAAGAGAAGAAGCCCAACCGATAGGCCAAGAAGTACTATACGAGAACGAAAGCGCTTCAGATGAAAGTTTAGACGACGCCAACGCCGCCTTTTTACAAAATTTAATAATTTCCCAAATGTACAAAGATAAGAACAACAAACAAAAAGATTATTACGACACGTATCCAAACACCGATTATTATTTCGACGAAGATAACTACGGACGTTACGACGAAAAACAGTACTCGAAAGAGGACGATGACGTACGCGAGCTCAAACAGCTGGCAAAGGCCGAACGACCGTCCACGGAAGAGCGGCTACAATCGTTTAGAAATACAGACTTGAAGAAGCCCAAAAAACAAAAATCGCACCCCAACAATAAGTACAATTCCGAAAAACGAACGAAAGGGGACGGATTAAAAGTTTCGTCTACGCCCCTTCCGAACGGCAACAAGAGGGACGTTCGAAAAGGACAAAAAGAAGAGGTTCTCATGAGACCCGCGACGCCGATCAAGCATCCGTTTTCGTCGCCGGTTCTTCAAATGATGACGAACGAACCAGCAGAGCGCAAAAGAGAGCCTTCGGTCTACGATACAATCAAGCACATGTTAGATATGGAGAAGAGTTTAGAAAATGTAAGTGGCTGGATTTGTAATTTTTTTGAATAAGTCTGTCCGTTTGTCCGTGTTTTCGCCATGTTGTAACTTGTAACCTCTCTCTTGAAAATTTAGACGAGGCTCACACGGTCGCCTCACGCGACTACTAGTTTTTGGGTGATTAAAATGAAATCTCCCCCCCCCCGTTTTTGCACGAAATGTAGAAAGTTGTTCTTTTTTGCACTAGGTATTTAAACTTTTTGCAAAAATGCGTCAACTGCTTACCCGTCACTCGAGAAAAGATCGAGGGGGTATAAATATAGACGCGCTTTTCAGTTTGATCACCCTGTATTTTCCCCCATTCATGATGTGAGCGTAGTACGTGTTGGGAATTTGTCCAATTCATCTAACGAGTGGTATTTTATTTTTGTTTCAGACCCAAAGAGTGAACGAATTGAGGGCGCCCATGCGAAAGAGAATAATATCGACTGAAGATAGTTTGACTCAGCAGTTATCAGTGCTAAAAAAGTCGAAATAAAGAGAGAGAAGGTAAACCGAAAAAGTTTTAAGCTTTAAAGACTGAAAAATTAGTATTAATTAAATTGTTTAAAAAAATGAATAATGAATTTAAAAATGAAAATAACCCAAATTCGGAGTAACGGGGTTCGATACTTAAAAGTTGAGCTTATTTTGCAAGTTTTGAAAGAATTTTTGAAATTTAACTAAAAAAAGTATTGCTTGATGTTTTTAATGTTGCACTGTGCAATTTAGAAATTGAAATTTGAAAAAATGTTTCCGCTTAACCATATTTAATTAAATGTTGAACAAATGAATATTTGTACTCTCGCTATTTGTACATAGACTTATTAACGATGTCGCTTAAATTTCCATCATGTTTCAAAAGGAATTAAACTTTTTGGATTACCTTTCGATTGTTTTGAAAAATATCGAAAAAAAGGTAAGGAACGCAAACCTTGCAATAGCTACCTCATACGCCTCGAGCGCTTTCCGCGGTGTAGTCTGAACGGCGCGCATTAAAAAGAATTGAATTTTGTATTTTGATAACTCCCATAATATAACTCCCATAGGCACTTTTGCAAAAAAAATTTGCCAAAATTTCAAAGAAGCCTATTGTGAACCATCCTCTTTCACAGTATAAGTTTAATTTCCTCTAAAAAATCGAAAGGCAATTTATTATTAGAAAGTTGATTCATTAAGAAAGCCCATTGGATTATCTTTCGATTTTTTACAAAGGGAAAAAATTAAGAAACATTTAACATTGCAATGGCTACCTCGTACATCAGCGGTTTTCGCGGTGTAGTCTAAACAGCGCGCTTTAAAAAGAATTTAGTTTTCTATTTTGATAACTGATAACCCCTACAGACACTTTTGTAAAAAAAATTATTCAAAATCTCAAAAAAGCCCATTGTGAACCACTCTTTTTTCAGTATAATTTTTATTTTCACTTAGAGAGTTTATTGAATTAGAAAGCTTTTTGATATATCATTCGGTTTTTTTGAAAAAGGAAAAACTGAAAAACGCTTAACATTACAATAGCTACCTCATACATCAGCGCTTTTCGCGGTGTAGTTAAAACGGGGCGCTTTAAATAAAATTGAATTTTGAATTTTAATAACCCCCACTGGCGTTTTCGTAAAATAAATTATTCAAAATCTCAAAAAAGCCCATTGTGAACCACCCTTTTTTTCAGAATAATTTTTATTTTCACCCAAAAGTCGGAAGGCAAATTATAAAGCTTATTGAATTTAAAAGCTTTTTGGATTATCTTTCAGTATTTTTGAAAAGGGAAATCAAAGAACGCTTAACATTGCAATAGCTACCTCATACGCCTTGAGCACTCTCCGCGGCGTAGTTTAAACGGCGCGCTTTAAAACATACAGAATTTTGATAACTGATAATCCCCACAGGCACTTTCGGAAAACCAACTATTCAAAATCTCAAAAAAGCCTATTGTGAACCATCCTTTTTTAAATGTAATTTTAGTTTTTACTAAAAAATCGAAAGGCAATCAGAAAGTTTATTGAAGTAGAAAGCTTTTTGGATTATCTTTCGATTTTTTTAAAAAGAAAAAAATTACTAAACCCAAATCTTGCAATAGCTACCTCATACACTTGACACTTGAAGCGCTTTCCGCGGCGTAGTTAAAACGGTGCGCCTTAAAAAGAATAGAATGTTGTATTTTGATAACTGATGACTCCTACAGGCAATTTCGTAAAAAAACTACTCAAAATCTCAAAAGAGCCTATTGTGAACCACCCTTTTTTCAGTATAATTTTTATTTTCGCTTAAAAATCAAAAGATAATTAGACAGTTTAATGAATTAGAAAGCTTTTTGGATTATCTTTTGGTTTTTTTGAAAAAGGAAAAACTAAGAAACGCTTAACTTTACAATAGCTACCTCATACACCTACGGCTTTTGTAGTGTAGTTTAAACGGCGCACTTTAAAAAGAATTGAATTTTGTATTTTGATAATTGATAACTAGCAATCCACACAGGCAATTTTGTATAAAAGTTATTCAATTTCTCAAAATCGCCTATTGTGAACCACCCTCTTCAAAACATTGCAATAGCTACCTCATACACGCTTTTCGCGGCGTAGTTTAGACGACGCTCTTTGAAACAAATTCAATTGCATATTTTGACAACTACAGGCAAATTCTAAAAAAAAATTAGAAATCTCAAAAAGGCAATTGTGAACCACTCTTTTTTCGATATACTTTTAATTTCTACTAAAAAAATCGAAAGGTAATCTGAAAGTTTGTTAAAAAAAATCTTTCATTGCAGAGATCAAATCTGTGATACAGAGAAGATGGACTGTTCTCACAGTAGTCTCAATTTAAAATGCATAATCTGGGGGTTAATTTAACTGACCGGTGCCCAGTGCGTGTTCTTGCTTTGATTAGTGGATTTAAAACGAAATCCTAAAGTGTTTAGGATCATTTTAGTGTCAATTGGTGTAATAAGACTTAACCGTAACGCTTACACGAAATTTAAATTTGAGTTGCACATAAATATACAGACAGGGGGGGGGGGGCACACGTTAAATTTTGTCTTATAATTTTTTATAAATTAGAGACGAGCAATGTCTTTTACATAAAGAGGCAACTTTAAAAATTTTTTCAAGTCGAAAACAACACACATGGTAAGACTTTATTAAATGCGTGGCCACCCGGTATATTCAATTACTAAACTTGCATTAAAAGTGGTCGTGTTTGGTGTCATTTCATTCGAATTTTTGTCTAGATTTCAAATGTGTTAAAATATACGGGGTGTTCTTCAATAAAAAAATTGAAACTCGGCAAAAACTTAGTTAAACTTTTGTGTTCGTTGTTCAAATTTTAATCGTTTGGGCTGATTTATTTAAAATCGCGCGCGCAAGGCTTTTCACGAATACCTGACTTTTGTATATTTTTTTGGGTGTGTTTAAAAAGAAAACTTGACGTTTCTAGAGCTTAATAATTCTTGCCAATTATTAGTGTTAATGATACTAAAAAAAAACAATTTTTAAAAATCGATGTTGAAAGCTTATCGGTGGTAAAAATTGTAAACTCCGTCGTTCCTCATTGCTATAGTTATCTAAGGGTTAGGGTGCTTTGACTATTTTTGATAGAAGTAGTTGCAAAACTTATATTTCCTATAAAAAAACACTTTAATGTATTTTGATAAATAAACTAAAACAAGGGTAAAGGGTCTTATTTTTGCGGCGGTTTAATAGGAAGCTATTAAAATGGCAATGTATTGAGAAGACTTAGGGCGAGTTGTACATTAGTAGTTCAACGCAAGCTCAACAGTAAACCGGCCTTATCATTGCGCATCTCATTTACAACGATTAAGGCAGGTTTACACGCGAACTCGCTTGAGTTACTAACCGCGCTCTTAGTTAATTTTGTTTTTAAGCCTTCTCGATACACTAATATTTTCAAACAAGTGCCATACTATTAAAATTGCGCAAAAGTAACGAATTATTGTTGATGAAAAAGTTTCGTGTGTATAACTAAAACAGCAAGTGATTCTATGATAATAATTTGAGTTGTTGGTAAGAGCATTTTAAAGTACATATTTTTTAATACTGCAGAGTAGTGCAACGGAATTGCATATTTTAAAAATATATCTCTATTTAAAAAAAAACTATTTTAGTATAAATATCCGTAACGTAGTACGAAGTAATCCAATTTTGTTTTAAATTTATAGTCGTATATAAGGGGAGAGGGAAAAAGTGGCCATTCCAAAAAAAATCCTATTGTAAGCTCATACGTAATCCCATTACTTAAAAAAAATTTGTTAAGTGTGTGACGTAAGTTACTCTGGCGCGAATATGTGCTTGTACGTGTAAATAACCTATTAGGTAAGGAAATAAGCGACCAAAATTAGAATATTTCCGTAAACTGCACCTATCAAGAATCAAGACTCGATTTAGCAAAATATTGTACAACTGAAGATGTGTACCTTTAACTTAAGGGTGGGCGTGGCTAACTTTGTCGTGCTTAGAAAGTTGCATAAGTAGCGAACGCCACGCCCACTTATTAAGCTTGAATTAAGGTTGCGATGTTTTGCGAACCTCGACCAAGACTTTTTCGTCGGTAAACTAATTTTGATCGCTTTAGTAGTTAATTATTGTCGTTTATGTTTGATGCGTTTGTTGTTGATTGGCGATTTAATTCGTCAACAATAAGCGTAAGGGGGCTCAGTATCGCAGTAATTTAGTAGTAAATTTAAAAAAATGTGTACATATCCCTGCATATTTTGTACCAACAGTGTAAATATTATATTTTGATATCTTGTAGATATTAGTTTATGTGAACTATTTAATAACTAAATTAATTACTAATTATAATACTCGTAATGTATAATATTTGTGCGAAACTACTTTTGTTTCAGTTTTGAAAAAATCAAATTTACGCCAATTCTGCTGTAATTTATGTGTGTATAGTGTTATTATCACACCGACTGATGTAATATAATTAAATGTCAATAGTGCAATATACAAAACTGTATGAAGTATTAACTCTTTTATTACTATTCCTCTCTACGCCCAATTTTCTTTTCACAAACGCCGATGAGACGCTTATTACACTTAGGTAAGTAGCAAAAATGAGAACGTTCACAGCTATAGACAAAAGTAATTTATTTATAGGGCCTCTATTCCTACCACTGTGACGCACCCTCTTGGGCTTAGTCTTTATTCTTGAAGGATTAACTGTCATAGCAACATCGCCAAATCGTCTCTTTAGTCTTGTGCATAGAAACAACTTGGTTTTGGCGCTCGAGCAGGGACGATCGTGTAGCTTTACAGGTGTTGAGTAACAAACTTATGTCTATAACTATCTCGAACTAATTTACAAAAAATTACAGGCAAACTCACGAGACACAGTCGACTACACAAATATCTTATCTTTATTGCTTATAACTCGGAAACTACGCACTTTTAGAGCAAAGTGCTTCTATATGAAAATAAACTTAGGTAAATTTCCTACATATTTTATTTGTTATGTTTTTTTGTCAAACAAACGGTTTAGTCGATAGAGAGCGCTAAAATTTTCAAAAATTCTAAAATCGGTCAAAAAACTATTTTTTTGTTTATCGCTTATAACTCGAAACTGCGCAATTTTAGGGAAAGGTGTTCCTAGACAAAAATAAAGTAAGTGCAATTTCCGACATACTGTACATTTTAGGTTTCTTTTCAAGCAAATGGTTTAGGTGCTAGAGCGCGTTAAATTTTGACCAAAATTCCAAAATCGGACAGAAAAACTGTTTTTTCTGTTTATCACTTATAACTCAGAAACTACGCACTTTCAAAGAAAAGTGTTCCTGTACACAAATAAACTACATGCAATTTTCTACATATTATACATCTTACGTTTTTTTGTCAAGCGAATGGTTTGGGCGCTAGAGCGCGTTGAAATTAGACCAAAATTCCAAAACTGGCTAGAAAAAGTGTTTTTTCTGTTTATCGCTTATAACTCGGACACTACGCACTTGTACAAAAAAGTGCTTGTATATAAAAATAAAATACAGAAATTTTTCTATATATTTTATCTGTAAGGTTTCTCGTCAGATAAGCGGTTTAGTCGTTAGAGAGCTTTAAAATTTTAAAAAATTCTAAAATTGACTACAGAACAATTGTTTCGTTTATCGCTTATAACTCGAAAACTGCACAATTTCAGAGAAAAGTGTTCCTATACAAAAATAAAGCACGTACAATTTTCTGCATATTATGCAGCTTAAGTTTTTTTCTCAAGCAAATAGTTTAGGCGCTAGAACGCGTTAAAGTTTGACAAAAATTTCAAAATTAGCCAGAACAACTGTTTTTTTGATTATCGCTTATAACTCGAAAACTGCGCTCTTTCGAAGTAAAGTGTTTCTTTGCAAATTTAAAGTGCATTCAATTTCTTACATATTATACGTCTTAGGTTTTTTATTCAAGCAAATGGTGTAGGCGCTAGAGCGCGTTAAAATTTGACAAAAATTCCAAAATCAACCAGAAAAGCCGTTGTTTCTGATTATCGCTTATAACTCAAAAACTACTCAATTTTAGCATAAAGTGCTTCTATATGAAAATCATCTACATCAAATTTCTTACAACTTACATTTCTTAGGTTTTTTCCCTGAGACAAACGGTTTAGGAGCTAGAGCTTAGAGCTCATTAATCTAGTATCTAGTAAATACATAGAAACAACTTAGTTTTGGCGCTCGAGCAGGGGCCATTAAGTAACGGTATAGATTTTGGCGCCCGAGCAGGGACCATCAAGTAGCTTTACAGGTGTTGAGTTACACTTAAGTAAAAATGTACATTCTTCACGAAATGTAGTCATGCAAATTGCAGATTATTAAAAATACAAATCTTAATTGCTCTAATACTTGATCGGTGTGACACACGCACTAAGAAAGAAGACTTTTTAGTGTCTGTATCGGCAAACTAATAAGAGGTTCGAAGCCGTCATTGGACTACCTATTTAATACGAAATGATGAGCTTTTGGGTTGCTGTAACTAAAACATAATTACGCTAAGCACAACAGCATTACGCTTCTTTAGTTAAGTAATTCCCAATCAAACTCAAATTAACTTTCCTGAAAAGTTTTAAGTTAAATCAAAGAGTAACTAAAGCAAACTCGTCATTTAGTAAATACGCAAACGAAAGAAGAGAAGTCCATTTAAGTTAAGAAAATCTCGTCGCATTATTATTTCAAACATTGAAACCAATTTTCTGCGTATCTTCTCTTTGTTGTCTTTTCATTTCGGGAGGATTTCGCCTCAGAGAAAAAAAAAGAGATTTCCACTCTGAACAATTAATTTTAAAGCGAAATTTACGAGTCGATCGAGCTTTTATAGTAAGTAGGTCGCACGATGCAATTTGTAGTACTGGAGGACCTACTTCTTTTAGGGCAACGACCCAAGCTGCTCCGGGTTTGACATAAACAGGTCGTAATCAATATAGAAACTGGGTTATTAGTGTTTACCTGTCATGGTTATCATCCCCCTTTTGTGCTTCTTATCGATAAGGCTTCCAGTTGGTCATTAATTTTTTTTCCTCTTCGGTGGCACAGGGGTCGCTTTCATTCTATAACGTAATTGCTTTAGATTGCTTTTTCTCGGTTGCTAAGAGAATAAAAATTGGAACTATACGTGCG
The DNA here is from genome assembly GCA_950108345.1 of Malthinus flaveolus. Taxonomy (NCBI): domain Eukaryota; kingdom Metazoa; phylum Arthropoda; class Insecta; order Coleoptera; family Cantharidae; genus Malthinus; species Malthinus flaveolus. The sequence continues at coordinate 9,535,215 of OX467289.1, forward strand.
TCAATATTGGGGGTAATTAACCTGCCTTTCGGAGAGAGTCAACGACTTGAGGTGAGACCCCGATTTTTAAAACGGCATGGGGAGCTTACATTGTGTTCCAATAAAAGTTGGGCGCGTTTCCTTTTCCAATATATTTTCGTAATTAAAATATAACCACGTTAAGGGTGTATTGTCTTGACGATTCTCTACTTAACAACACACATGACAGAGCAATAAGAATATAATGTAATAGAAAGGCAATTTAACAACTGATTTGCTGTTTTCTTTTGAATTTTATTCCAAAAATATTATTTCTACTTCAGAACGTCTGCCTGACTGTCTACTGACTACAGTTCAGTTTCTTCAAATAACCTCACTGTAGTATGCTGCGACTCCCTTTTTTCAGTCCGTTGATCGGAACTCCCAGTTGGGTGAAAGCATTACTGATTCGCCACGTCATGCTCGCCACTTTTGGTACGTGTGTTCGTAATCATGGTCGGTGAAGTCCGTGCTGCGTTGATTGTCTAAGAAAGAAACTTGGATAGCGAACGGAGATTGAGCCTAAGCTTCGCCGGTGTTGCACCGAGTGCTCAACCACTAAGCTACCCTGGTCCTTGCAATTCACAAGTACTCGCGTTAGTCTTGAGTCGCTACGAACCTCTTAGGCAGAGATATTTACACTACCTGTGTCAGTATGAATTTGGAACGGCAAGTTTGCCAAAGTGCGCGAATTTATATTGTATAAAGGCCCGTCTGGTCAAATGATTACCCGGAGTAGAACTACATTCAGTATAAAGTTATACAGTGCCTTTTTTTAAAAAATAGTTATTTTGTCGAAGTTTTACAAATTTTGGCGCTCTCTAACGACCAAACCGTTTGTCTGACAAAAAAACATCAAAAATGTAATACGTAGGAAATTTGTTTTAGTTTATTTTTATATACAAGCACTTTATTCTAAAAGTGTGTAATTTTTGAGTTATAAGCGATAAACAGAAAAAACTGCTTTTCTGGTCGATTTTTGAATTTTCGTCAAACTTTAACGCGCTCTAGCGCCTAAACAATTTGCTTGAGGAAAAAACTTAGGACGTATAATATGCAGAGAATTGGACGTGCTTTATTTTGTATAGGAACACTTTTCTCCGAAAGTGTGCAGTTTTTGAGTTATAAGCGATAACGAAAAATATAATTTTTTTGTCGATTTTAGAATTTTTTTAACTTTTTGCGCTCCCTAACGACAAAACCGCTGATTTGACAAAAAAGCTTACCAATAAAATACGTAAAAAAATTTATGTAGTTTATTTTCATATACAACACTTTTGTTTTAAAGTGCGTAGTTCTTGAGTTATAAGCAATAAACAGAAAAAATAGTTTTTCTGGTCGATTTTAGAATTTTGGTCAAATTTTAACGCGCTCTAGCGCCTAAACTATTTGCTTGAGGAAAAAACTTTAGACGTATAATATGCAGAGAATTGGGCGTGCTTTATTTTTGTTTAAGGACACTTTTCTTTGAAAGTGTGCAGTTTTTGAGTTTTTAAGCGATAACCAAAAAAATAGTCTTTTTGTCGATTTTAGAATTTTTTAGACTTTTTGCACTCCCTAACGACTAAACCGCTGATTTGAAAAAAAAACCTTACCAATAAAATATGTAGAAAATTTTCTGTAGTCTATTTTCATATACGAGCACTTTTTTAAAAGTGCGTAGTTTTTGAGTTATAAGCAATAAACACAAAAAACAGTTTTTCTGGTTCATTTTTGAATTCTGGTCAAACTTTAACGCGCTCTAACGCCTAAACTATTCGCTTAAGGAAAAAACGTAAGACATATAATATACGGAAGATTGAGCGTTCTTTATTTTTGTTTAAGAACACTTTTTTCCGAAAGTGTGCAGTTTTTGAGTTTATAAGCGATAACCAAAAAAATAGTCTTTTTGTCGATTTTAGAATTTTTTAGACATTTTGCGCTCCCTAACGACTAAACCGCTGGTTTGACAAAAAAACCTTACCAATAAAATATGTAGAAAATTTTCTGTAGTTTATTTTCATATACGAGCACTTTTTTAAAAGTTCGTAGTTTTTGAGTTATAAGCGATAAACAGAACAAACAGTTTTTCTGGTCGATTTTGAAGTTTTGGTCAAATTTTAACGCGCTCTAGCGCCTTAACCATTCGTTTGATAAAAAATCTAAAATGTATAATATGTAGGAAATTGCACACACTGTATTTTTGTAAAGAAACACCTTTCTCTGAAAGAGCGCAGTATTTGAGTTATAAGCGATAAACAGAAAAAACAGTTTCTCTTGTCGATTTTGGACATTTTGTCAAATTTTAACGCGCTCTAGCGCCTAAGCCATTAGCCCGAGAAAAAAATCTAAGAAACATAATATGTAGAAAATTATACGTAGTGTATTTTTGTATAAAAGCACCTTTCACTGAAAGTGCGTAGTTGTTGAGTTATAAGTATGTAGTTCTACAGTGACCTTTTTCGGCAAGAGATTTTACAAACCGACTCCAGAAAAGTTTGCTGGTCCCTAATCTGACATCAGAAATTAATAATACCGTGGGGGTTAATTGAGCGAGAAAGACCCGTGATGACACATCATCGCCCTTTTTGCGAATAAATTGAATAAGTTCGTAGATTTTATGAAAAAGTTTGAAACGAAGTTATAAGTTATAAAAACATCCTCAAATGTAATACCTCTATAATAGGATTTTAACTTTTGATTCCATTGTGTACATATTTGTATACCCCTACGTGAATTTTCCTCACAATAAAGTTACAAATATTCGCTACAAAGCAAAAATTGGATTTATTTTCTGCCACATACAGAAAATACATACGAGGCTATGCCTTAGAAGAAAAATTCAATTTGTGCTCTCATATAATGTAAGAAATATTATATTAATTTTATTTTTGGGCATTTGACCTGTGACGTCAAACTAGGAGCTGGAACAAGTATAGGAGAGACGCCAGGACGAAATTGTCGTCCTGGTTACTGGCCACAGAGTCTCTACCTCTTAAATTTTTCCACAAAAATTGGCATCACATTTTTCTTTTACTTAACCATTAGCAGACTAACTCAAAATAAGCCTTAAATTCAAATTTTTGTGTGCGTAAAGGCTATAAAACCGACCGCATATCCAATTTGAGCGTTACAATAAAAAATTAAACGGGAAAAAGTAAATTAATTTCTTATGTATTCGTAGAAAGGAAATAAATTGACGACCTATATTCTTATTACCTACCCCTTAACTTTAAATAATTTATTTTTACCTTAGAAATGGGTTTGCTATTATTTTTAGACGCCCAAGTTTATAAATACCCACTCAATAAATTGAATTAATTTTTAAACGCCGCAAGACACGCTTCTTATATAAAGTTCCAATTTCGACTTTATTTTTATAATCCTCCCTCAACTTACATTTCATTACTTGTTTTGATCCTTTTACAAGGAAAAGTTTCGAGGTGCATTTTTGTTTTCATTTTACTGGCGCCAGTTCCGAAAAATTGTCTGAAATAAGCTCTAAATCGTACGAATCTATATCTAGGTACTATTAGTTAGGGTGCATTCACCCTCAAAAATTCAATTCGATGTGTGGGATTAAACTGAAGATGAATATTTTGAAAGTAGGTCATCGGAGGAGCTCAAATTTAAATTATTTGGTTTTAATTGGCTTCTGCTTGGTATTAATTTTAATTGACCGATAAATAATTAAATAAATATTGCGTAAAAAGTGCCAAAAGTAGGTTACAATTATTAATTCGTGCTATATTTATACATTTAGAATTAATCACAATTAAAAACAAATTGAAGTCTTTTATTAAATCAGACGTAAGATGTATAGAGGCTACGAGCGAAAAATACGAAATAACAGCTTTTAATTAAAAAAGTAATTAATGTTTTAGCTTCGACAATGAAAGGAATTATTTTAAGGAATAAATATGAAAGCTTGCAGTCTCGTATTGTATAATACGTTTCAAAGCCTTAAAGATACCGCGAGGTCGAGTCTAGGTCTCAACTCTCTTTACACCTTCAAGTTTCTCTCATCTTCTTACCTGAAAGGTGTTAAAAACTTATTCTAATGCAAGAGGCAGCGAGCACTTTTACTATACGATAAAGTACAAAATTGCAAATAAGTAATAAAGACGACCGATCGCCACTCCAAAGTGGCAGCACTAACTTGTGGGTGGCGCGAGAATGGTGGACATTTTCTCTTTTTATGTTTTTTCGGTTATATCTTGAAAAATTAGCACTTTTTGAGAAAAATGATTTTATATAAAAATAAACTACATCAAATTTTCTACAAATTACAACTGTAGGGTTTTTTCCCTCAGACAGACTGTTTAGGCGCTAAAGCGCGTTAAACTTAGACATTTATTTCAAAGCGCTTGAGCACCTAAAATGTTCGATTGAAGAAAAAAATCTAAGAGACATAATGTGTAGGAAATTGAATGCACTTTATTTTCGTATAAAATGACTTTTTGCTCAAATGCGTAATTTTTGAGTTATCAGAGATAAACAAAAAAACAGTTTTTTTGGCCGATTTTGGAATTTTTGTCAAACTTTAACGCTCTCTAGCGCCTAAACCATTTGTTTGAGGAAAAAACTGAAGAGGCATAATATGTAGGAAATTGTACGTACTTTAGTTTTTTATAAGAACATATTTCTCTGAAAGTGCGTAGTTTTCGAGTTATAAGCGATAAGGAAATTTTTTTTTAGCAGATTATAGAATTTTTTTCTAAATTTAACTCTCTTTACGGCCTAAACCGTTTGTCTGACAAAAAAACGTAACAGATTTAATATGTAGGAAATTTGCTTTAGTTTATTTTCCTATAAAACACTTTATGCTAAAAGTGCGTAGTTTTAGAGTTATAAGCGATAATCAGAAAAAGCAGTTTTTTGGCCGATTTTAGAATTTTGATCAAATTTTAACGCGCTATAGCTCCTAAACCATTTGTTTAAGAAAAAACCTAACAGACATAATATATAGGAAACTGCACGTACTTTATTTTTGTATAGAAACACTTTTTTCCCAAAGTGCGTAGTTTTTGAGTTATAACCGATAAGCGGAAAAAACAGTTTTTCTGTCCAATTTTGGAATTTAAGTCAAATTTCAACGCGCTCTAGCGCCTAAACCATTTGTCTGAGTTAAAAAATCTGAGATATAAAATTTGTAGGAAATTTAATGTAGTTTACTTTCATATAAAAGGATCTTTCTCATAAAGTGTGTAGTTTTCGAGTTATAAACGGTAAATCGTCAAGAGAGCAAAAAGCCATCCTTCTCGAGTCACCCCCAAATTAATTACTCGTTTGCAATGCAAAGTCCTTTTATACTGCATCGTTATAAATTTCGTATCTTATCGTTTAGTAAAAGGTAAAAGTGCCCACTACCTCCCAGACTATTAAAATTAATTTATTAAAATACCCCAATGCGAGTTAAATATTACTTCTATTTTAATTCTCTGTAAGACACGTCACGTTTTCGAAACAGTCTTTTAAGTCTCCTATCTGTCTTACAAGATACCCTAAGCCTTCCAAAAAGCTTTAGATACTTTTAAAACCTTTAAGACACTTTAAATTATTTTTTCCGAGTCATAAAGCTTTTAAAAAGTTTCAAAGTCTTCCACTAAATAATAAAAGCACATAATTTTTCATATTTATTTCATTTAACAAGTACAAAAGTGTATAACAATAAAAACAGTTATAGCTTACCAAACGACATATTTCTTCAATCAGAAACATTCAAGAAATCGCAAAGGTTAAAAAGCTATCTATCGATAAAACATACAACAAAATTCCTAATTTTTACGAAAACTTTTTAAAATTGGATACATATTATCCAAAGCATCTTTAATATCTTGCCTCGACTTTCCACCAGTAAAAACAATTTTACCATTAACAAAAATTAATAAAACTAAATGAGGTTTAATTAATCTATAAACTAATGCAGGAAACAATTCCGGTTCGTACCTAAAAATTAAACCGTCAAGCAATTCTTACACACACGCACTATTAAAATACAAACCTACAAAACTGTCTGTGTTTAGAAATTAAATTTTCTAACTTAATTGGAAACCTCAAATCGCAAGTGGCGACTATATTTTGTATTTTAAAGTTACTAAAGGTAATCTGAAACAAAACCATTAATACACTCGTCCAACGTGAAATTAAAACAACACACATTAAATCCTAAGCGTTGTATAATCCGAGCAAACTTTTTGGAAGCCAATAAAGAATCGTTTTCATTTCTTGCACCCGTACACACAATCTTGCCCGATTTAAATATAAGGGCTGTACTTCTAGGTTCTCTAATTCTCATAACGAGACCATTAAAACGTATCGGGTTGTACTCGGAGTTGCGCGTTCTAGAATTAATCTTAATAAGGTCCAACGGACATCGCAAGTCAAAAGTCGACACGCAGTTTCTAAAATTGTACAATTAATAATAATCTAGGTAGGCAATACCGAGAACTTACTGAAATGTGACGTTTGTGTGTGGATCGCTCGTTCCGCCAGGAGTTAACACGAGCATGTTGGATGCCGATTTCGTTGCAGATTGAGGCTAAAATGCTGATTAGTAACATAATAATTATAATAGCTTACATTTATTTACCGTAGTAGTTGATGTTGTGGGAATGTTCCATTCTGGTGTCGCTACAGGTGCCACAACAGTTGGGGTATAACGTGCCGGACTGTTTAGCATCGCCTTTAAGTGAACGTCTTTTTGTGGCGAATCCATTATTGTTATAATTACAACAAAACGTGCACAGGAGGAGGATTTGCTAAGTTTAAAAAAGTTAGGTTATGTTATATTTATAATTTGTAGTTTGACAGTGACAGTTATTCAGTGGCGCCGCTTATTATTTTTTGAACAATGAAAAGGGTAAATTGGTTAAAACACAATACAAAGGTCATAATTTGTTGCTATAAATAGTTAGTTAGTGTGTAGGAATATTAGGAAATAATAATTAAACGGTAAGGTACTTTTACCTTAAATTTTAATCGTATAAACTCCTGAGAAAATATTCCTCAAATGTGAGGTTAGTTTTGCTTAAAAATAAATTAAAATTTTATTTTTAGATGTCTCAACGAACGAAAGTCATCGATTTGTATAAAACTGTAAGTGTTTTATAAGATTCCCTTATTGGATTTACGTAAAAGTTAAAAAGATCTGCAGTAGATCCAATTTGATTACATGATTACGGTCGTGTAACGGCGAGTAAACGAGTCAAAAAGTTATGTTTTAGCTGCTGCACCTCGGTAAAGATTATCCTTCTGGTTACGATTACTTCAAGGTTCGTTTACATAGGGCTTTTATGAAAAATAAAGATGAGACCGATCCGGAAAAAATCGATAAGTTAGTTGCGCATGGCGAATACATAGTGAAGGAAATCGAAGCGTTGTACATGCTTAAGAAGTATAGAACGTTAAAGCGTAGATATTATAACGATAATTTGGGTAATAAATAAGTAAAGGGATGTGATATGATTTATTTTTTTTGTTAACAAGACAAAGTTTGTCACATTTTATTTGTTTTTCACAATATAATACTTGATTTCTTTTTAATAACAATTATTACAAATTAGATATATAATCAAGTAAGTGCTATGGTAATAGATATAATAGGAAAGCCAACTAAAAACTATATAACTTAGGTACATATCTATTCACACTCTCTATATTGCCAAATTTAAGCAAGTGCATCCTACTTAAATACACTCACAGGTCTACCATTTTCTTATTTAGTTTATAAATAACATGGCTGGCAGATCCAACTTCAGTTAGAAGTATTTTAGTTGTTTAAAACTTACTAACAGACAATATGATTGAATACGTACTCACTGAAATCAGTCGCTAGCATTTTTCACACCGATATGAAAATTAACAATCGAATACAATTAATTAAAGATGAAGCTCGTAAAGTAGACATCTTAGTTCTTAATATAGTGTTTTTTATAATACACAACATTGTTTTTATTCCTTTTATAGACATTATATACAACATACAAGGTAATCGGAAGAATAATATCGATAAGCGAGTAAATTAAAATTTTTGAAGCTCACTTTAGACCGTCTTCAAGTATTTGAGCCGTACATTAGCTTACACATATTGAATGAGGCTAGAATTTGTAATACTTTTGCAATTAAAATAAATTTACAGTGTGTCGCTTGAGATCTGCGACATGCGGTTTTACTATTTAATTAAATAGTTGCATTTATTGGCACCCATAAATTATTTTAAGAGTCTAATAAGTGCAGTTACTTAATTGCCATGTTACGGATCTCATCGACCCACCATAATATGAAATTTGGTTCTGTAAGTTGGGTAAGCTTTTGCATGTTTGACTAACTTGGTTTTTAGCAACGAGAGGGCATTTTCTTGGTTTTATGAACGATTAAGGCCTAACGTAAACGTTAAGAGGATTAAATACGAGTTAACCGAAATTCTAATGACCTCTTTTGTGCAATCGATTAATTTACTTAATTCTAAAATACAAATTAATTTTGCAATCGTTAAAAATAAATTTTTTATTTTTTTTTAAGTTAAAGGCTAAGATATTCTCTACATATTTTTGTAAATTTGATCGCACTTTTTTTAACAATCAGTTTTACATTTTTTTCTTTTATATAACTTTAATATACCTAAAAGCTATCGAAATTAACTATTGTCATTATATTCTATATCCATCAGGCTAACTTATTACCTTTTTACGTAATTTTTTCGTGAGATTTTTTGTTGAACGTACGGATAGTATACGTCACACTTTTCATTTAGAAATTCATTAAAATTTAAATATAGAGATAATACGATAACAATATTTCTTTTTTAAAAGGGCCAATAATCTAAGGGGAGTTTTTAACTAAGATGATTCGTTATATATACAGGGAGAGCAATAAAGTAATAAAGCTTCATAGTTATTTACAGCTTTTTTTCAAAAAGAAATTAATAAGCCCGGCCCTGACGTTTAAAAATAATTTTTTTAAAAATTGGAATCAAAACTGTCCTAATTTTACTAAATAAAGTTAATGAAGAAAGATTATTAGTACATATAGGCGTTTTTTGTCCAGTTTTCACTAAAAACCTTAAAACAGTTGGCGATCGGTTGAAATTGCCTGCGGGCCCCAACAAAAATAGAGACGTATGGAGACTTTTTAGTACGCCATTTCACATATTTTCAACTCGACTCCAATTTGTTTAAGGTAAAATAATTCTAACAGACCTATGCTATACCGGATGTACCTAAACCTCGTGAGGATCACACCTCATAAATTGTTTTATCTTCTCAGGTGTAATACGGAAATTTCAGAACGTTAAATAACGAGCCAATTTTGAATTTATACGCCATTTTGAAATATTTGCACCAGTAATAAGTTTAGCGAAAATAATCGCTACTTTGGTTTGTTCAATAGATCCCAATAAAAAAATAGAGGGCGGTCCATTTGAAGCAAGGTTGCCGTCATTTCCGGCTAAACTGGAAATGGCGAATAAATTCAAAATTGGCTCGTTTTCAAACCTCGTGCAATTTAAGAGCGACACCTCAAAAGATATAAACGCTTTAGGAGGCGATCCTAATTTAGAACCCCGGCTTATATATTAGAACCCACGCAAAAGGCATCGGAAGCTTTCGAAATGACCAAAATGAGACAAATGAGATGGAAGAGAACATCTCATCGGTCTACAAAGAGAGCCTTTCTAATTATCCATCGGATTTGCTCCACGAAACCTAGTTAAAATAACCTAAAGAGCACGGTGTCTTAAATAAATAAATTTGGAGACCACCCTGTATACTCTTATAGTTTTATTTATCGACAGTTTAGAAGTACCTAATACAACTGCTCTTCTTTTAAAAAATTCATATCACTCGATGTGTCTTTGTTTTTTGACTAATGATACCATCTATATAAATGTAAGAAAAAATTACAATCTAAAGCCTATCGATATCACTGCTGATATTGACGAGTTTTGAAAAATTTTTTTTTTGAAGAAATTGCATTTTATTTATAGTGCTCCGAAGATAGGTAATAGAAGAAATTGGAATGAAAAACATGAACGGTTTTAAAAACGAGAAAAGTTTTCGTCGAAGAGAGGTATTTCTAAACTGTAAATTTTTTTTAAAAACTACACACTTATTAAATGATCGAAAAAGTGGTTAACATTTTTTTCAGATGTCGATGATGATAACATTTATAGGTAACATAAACACGAATTAAGCCAATTTTTAGGAAATGACACTAATTATTTAAACTTTTTTTTGGATTAGACAAAGGTTAACATCAAAGGTTATTATTTCGAAAAGGAACAATTAAAGAAAAATTTTCAAATCTTAGTTGGAACATCAATTGTACATAAGTTACGTGTAAATTTCATCTTTTAACTATCGTAATAAGTAATAATTTCTAACAATACCAAAAAGATTGTTTTCAAAGTTTAAAAATATTTCTTGAAACGTATAAATAATTATTTATTATCTCGAAACTGTACCTATTAAGTATCTATATTATGAGGAATTTCTGTAACAATCATCGAACCTGTTAAAAAACAAATTAAGTAAAAAAGAAACGAACAACTTACTAATAATAGTAATATAAATTTATTCAGCGTTGTTTTCGAAAATTTAGTCCTTCTTCTCGTCTTCTGGATCTTTCAATGTATGCCACTGAGCTATTGGTCTACGTGGAGAAGCCAACATGTCCGACCAATGACGTAATTCTGTTCCGCTTGCGTTATATCCCAAGACGACCTTACCGATTGGCTCGGATGTACCAATTCTGTCGTAATCTACCACCGTTACCTGAAGGTTCACTTTCTGAAATGTGAGAATCATCACTTAGTAGGCTTATTCGCTGTTTAGGCGTGTAGGTTATGAGGAATGATGAAATTTGCTTGGAGATGGGAGAGAATGTTATGTAGCGTTTAGTCGTTAGGTCCTACCGTGCTCTCTCTGAACAGATTCAACTAATTTAATTTTTAACAAAACTTTTAACGATTCAGGCTAAAAGAATATTAATGAGTGGTAAAACCGACCGTCTGCCACACCTAAGTGGCAGCTATAACTTGGAGGTGGCTCGAGAAGAGTGGATTTTTACTCTCTTCTCGATTTATGGCGTATAAATCGAAAACTACGCACTTTGTGAAAAAAGTGCGTCTATGTGAAAATAAAGTACATCAAATTTCCAACAAATTATATATCTTGTTTTTTCCTCTCAGACGAACGGTTTAGGCGTTAGGGAGCATTAAAGTTTAAAAAAATTTCACAATCGGTCTAAAAAATTGTTTTAATTTTTTTGTGCATAAGTCGAAAACTAGGCACTTTATGAAAAAGTGCGTTTAAATGAAAATAAAGTACATGAAATTTTCTACAATTTATAAATCCTGGTCTTTTTCCCTCAGACGAACGGTTTAGGCTCTAGGGGTCATTAAAGTTTAAATAAATTCCAAAATCGGTTAAAACATTTTTGATTTTACTTTTTCGTTCAGAACTCGAACTAGGCACTTTATGAAAAAAGTGCGTCTATATGAAAATAAAGAACATGAAATTTTCCACAAATTATATATATTGGCGTTTCTCCCCCCGACAAATAGTTTAGGCGCTAGGGGGCATTAAAGTTAAAAAAAATTTAAAGTCGGTCAAAAATTTTTGTTTTTTAATTTTTTGCCCGTAACTCGGAAGCTACGCAGTTTATGGGAAGAGTGTTTTTATACAAAAATAAAGTACGCACAATTTCCTGTATATTATATTTGTCAGGCTTTTTGCTTAGACGAGCGGTTTAGGAGCTAGAGAGCGTTAAAAATTGAAAAAAATGCCAAAATTGGCCAAAAAACTGATTTTTTGTCTATCACTTATAACTCAAAAACTGCGCCATTTTGGGGAAAAGTGGCCTTATAGAAAAATGAAGTACATTCAATTTCTTACAAATTATGTCTGTTATGTTTTTTTCTCAGACGAACGGTTAAGCGCTTAACCGCGCTTCAGTTAAAATTTGAAAGAAATTCCAAAATTGGCCAAATAACTTTTTTTCGCTAATAATAGCGCACTTTTAGAGAAAATTGTTCCTATACAAAAATATAGTACGTATATTTTCCTACATATTATGCCTCTTAGGTTTTTTTTCTAAAACGAATGGTTTAGGCGGTAGCGCGCGGTAAATTTCGACAGAAATTTCAAAATCGACCAAGAAACTGATTTTTTGTTATAACTCGAAAATTTCGATATTTTGGAGAAAAGTGGCCTTACAGAAAATTAAAGTATATTCAATTTCAGACAAATTATGTTTGTTTTGGTATTTCTCAGACGAGCTAAAGAGCGTTAAAATTAGAAAATATTCCAAAATTGGCCCAAAAACTTTTTTTTTCGTTTATCGCTTATAACTCGAAAACTACTTACTTTTAGAGAAAATTATTTCGATTAAAAAATAAATTTTATTTAATTTCCTACAAATTATGTCTCTTATATTTTTTTCGTTAAGCAGACAGTTTAGGTGCTAGAGCCCTGGTGAAGTATAGAAGGGTGGGTTTGGTGGTTTAACTAAACCCTCGGTTACACGAAAAATTGAATATTATAAAATTGAATTTTTTGTGTAGATTTTAAATATATGGGGTTAAAGTGTGCCTTGGTGGTGGCAGCATGGCAGACGCTTTTGAAGTCCGAAGACCGAATTTTTTTCAACTGGCCTACTTGGGAATTTCTGCAAACTTTACCACTCTCTAGCGCCTAAACCGTTCACCTGACAAAAAAATCAAAGAGATATAATTTGTAGGAAATTCGATGTAGTTTGTTTTCCTATAGAAGCGCCTTTCTCATAAAGTGCGTATTTTTCGAGTTATATGCGAGAAACGAAAAAAAAGCGAAAATTCACCTTTTTCGAGCCACCCCCTAGTTAATGCTGCCACTTAGGCGTGTCAGACGGTCGGTTTTGTACTTCGTTTAGTAAAAGTGCTTGCTGCCTCCCGGTCTATGACATAGTGTCAAAGATATTTTTTAGGATTTTGTTTGAAGACCAAAGAGGAGCCGAACAGAGGAGGCCTCATCACGGAGCACGTCAACAGTTATCAGAGTAGAAAGTTACGTAGGTAGTTCCGAAATGGAAACGGCACGTTTATACCTTACTTATAATTTACTTCAAAAACTACATTTTTTCCGTTGCACTCACCTGTATTTGTTCAAAAGGTACTTCAAACGTGAAAGATTCATTGTAATAGGGATTTAACGTGCACTTCTTAATACTTGTCTTCTTCTTCTTCAGACGTTTGCCGTTTTGCATGAGGGCAATTTTAACGTAAGGATCTGCATGAAATGGCAATAATAATTAAGGGTCGTAATTGACAATTTTGGCTTACCCGATAAACCGCCGACGTCCATTTTTTTCAAATTTTTAGCTTCCAAGATGACGACAGTTAGTTTTCCGGCTGTTGGAACGTAACGTAGAGAAAAGCAAATATCTCCCAACTTGTTTTCCTGTAATAGCCGACGATGGAGTGAACTGACTGACAATTCGAATAAAATACAAAAATAAAGCCTAATCACATTAATCTGATGCTTGCGATGCTCTTACAAAAAATTTTCGTTTTGTTAAAATTCTTTCGACAGCTTATTTTGTAGTGCAATTAAAAACTTGGGTAACTAAAAAGTGGGTTAACACCAAAAAATGTTTTTGTTTTGCAGAGACAAGAAGACAATAGTGGAATGTATTTTAAAAGAAAAAAACACATTTAATAAAAACACTCCAAACTTTTGATGGGATCTTATTTTTAGCATGCGCAATCAAAAGAATATTGTGTTCAAGCTTTAAACATAGGTGATTTTTTGGGGAAAAAAACGTGACTTAAAGAAAGGGTTTGAAATAGAAGAGACACATCTATGTCGTATGGGTTTAGGGGTGGGCCTCACAACATCTAAGTGGATCGGGGAGACAAACATTATAGCAAATGTATATTTTACTAAAAAGCGGGTACTTTTCGTCAATTATTTTTTTAAAAATTCCGCGCTTTTGATTTATGTACAGAGCGTTTTTTGTTTTCGGTCCAACGCGGAGATTTTTAGGCAATAATTGACCCGAATAGTACGTTATGATATACACCTGAGAATATTTTATATCTTCCAGTTTTATTGAATGTTAATATTCGACGTTACTCACTAGAAATTTGTAGCAATTCATTTTCACTAAACACCCAGCTCAAACCAGCGTTTCTATAATTGTATTTTATTAACTATAACACAGTACAGCATATACTAATGTGCAAACCTAATTGTTTTAAAACAAAAAAAAATTTTCTCTCGAAAATTGATTTTACGACAACTGTTTTTCTCGAAAATGTGTTTGAAAAAGTCTAATGTTGGAAAAATATGAAAATTATATAATAATAAAATGGAAAAGATAAAAGTACCTTAAGTAGACATCGGTGACTCCATTTATATTAAAAACGTTAGACAAATCTACATACAAAAAAAGTTTGAACTTTATGTACTGTGCTCTTTTAACTAACTATGGTGCTGGCATGCGATAAAATTTCTTTTTAAAACTATTTTTGATACCTTCAAATTCTCTGCAAATGCAATGACTAACATCTAAAAAACCTTTTGGAAGACATTTAAAGAAATTCGAGTTAAAAAAACATTCACCAGCCAAATGCAAACGCCAAACAATAGGAAGGAGACATGCAGAAATATCTTTTTAAGGAAAAAGGTCGAGAAAATTACATAAAAAGGAAAAAATATCTATGTAGGTAAATAGAAATACAAAAAGTTTATAAAAAATTTTAACTACAATAATACTGCCATAATAGATAAATGTGTTTAAAATTTTCTTGGTTGGAGATTAAAAATGGTGTACTCTTTTTTTTCTGTTAATTACGTAAATAAAATAGTTTTCAATTTTTCATTTCAATAAAATATGGCCTAATTTCCACCAACTGTCGAAATATACTTTTCGGAAGCTTTTTTGATTTACAACTACTAAAAAATCGAAAAAGCTTTCTTGTGAACAAAATTAACATTAGTAAAAGTTGTGCTAATTTAATAAAAGCAAAAAATTTGGGCGTTCGCTATCACCAATCGTAAAATTTGGGCCTTTTTAAAGCGGCGATTCTTAAAACGTGTCGAAACTAGGCGCAATAGCCACGCCTTACTCGGGTGTATGGCGTGTTGCCTATAGCGACGATTGTTGCTAACGAAGCCATTTTAGTAAAAATATTTCCAATTCTTTTTTATATTAAGTCCCCTTCGGGGGACTTTATATAAAAATGCTCTTTTTTTTTTAATATTTAAACGAAATCATATACTTACGTGAACAATTTTGATTGATTGGAAGCATCATGCATGCGCGGCCGGCACAACCATAGCACAGCCATACCAAAGCAGAGCAGAGAAATTAGGGAAAAGAGAAAAAATAATTTACGTCAATTACAAGTCCACTGCACGAGTCTCGTTTCAAATATAGTCTTGATCAACTTTGCTTCCGTCGGTAGATCCTGCAAAACTGCTTAACTTCGCCCTCCCTCAAAAATACAAAACGGAGGTTTTTTTTCTCATTACGATGCCCTTTTTAACCCTTCCTCTGCTTTTTAACTCGATTTATTTATATATAAAAAAGAAATCAATCAAACTTAAAAATATGTGCATATTAAAATAGGAAAAAAAAATATTACGGTGATTGATGCAAATTTAGATTAAATTAAACGAAAAATTGTTTGAAGAGAAAAATGCTATTTATAAAATGTTAACCATCCAGTGGTCCGAACTGGGTGTCGCCAACAATCCGATTGAAGCAATGACCAGACTATAAAACTATAAAATTCGATTGATATAATGATATCACCTGACCACCTTCGCCCTCGACACTTTGAAGTTCGCGCCATTCTTCTATCGTCTGAGCCAAATCGATCTGACATAGTGGAGCTTTGACCTCTCCAATTTGGTCGTGTTTAGAAAATCGATCAAAGTCAAAAATTGCAAATACCAAAGTCTTGTTCATGGCGTCGGCGTACGGCATGCTCTACAAGGTCGCGTTTATTAAAATTCGCCAAAGTGACTTAAATAAAATCCAACCTTAAACACGAAGGTCTCGTTAAAAACAGGATTTAAAGTTTTTCTATGCACTTTAGTCTCGAACTTTTTCTTTTTGTCTGGAAGCAAGTAAACCTTAACGTAAGGATCGGAAGTGCCGCCCATGTCGAGTGCAGGAAGTTCTTCGGCCTGAATCACCGTAACCGATAGAGAATTCTGATTGAAATCGTACTCGAGCTTCGTCGTTAAGAAAAACAAAATTAGCCTTTGAATTTGTCAAAAAATTCGTCTCACCTTGTACTGTAGTTTCCCCAATTTGACTTCGACTGGTTTCTCGGCCTCGTCAGGTTCTTCGGCATTTTCGGTCAGTTCGTCCATGTCCGGTTGTACCTAGAATAAGCACTTTTACAAAAATCACCTTAACACATAAACGGACCTTCTCTTTGTAGGAAGATCCTAAAAGTTGTACGCTTTTTAAGTCGACTCCTTTCATTCCTTTCTTGCCATCTTTTGCACGCCGTTTCCGGAAACATCGTCTTATACAGCAAAAACATATTCCAAGAACTATAGCTGCGATAACTATTTTGAACGAATCGAGTAATTAGTAGATTTACCAACTAAAAGAGACCCAACTTACAAATAAAAATTGCTACAACGCCCCATTCTGGAAGTCCTGTGACGTCTTCCGCTTTTTTAATAATTACGTTTAACTCGTTAGTTGGAGAAATTGTAGAACCTAGCGATTCAGACGTAGTATCTGTAAGTAGGTATCCAAAATTAAGATTAATTCATTGCAAACTAACGATTTAAAGGAATCAAATCAAATGGAAAGGCATGCAACTACTTACAAATGACGTACCTACACTAAAACTCAAAAATACAGTTTAACAGCAGCTTATTGGATAATACATCAAATATCACGTTTAGTGTGTTGGTGCAATACTGTAATTTTTGATCCTCACACACTAAATTGTTTTTCAAGAACGATTTTTACAAAAAATTAATTCACCCCTGAAACTTATGCAACCCAACACACGCACAAGCAATTAAAGTTTTTAAAAGCTATTTTTCTTAAATAAAGAGACGAGATGAGCTCAAATTCTACTCAAAACCTTCGTGTGGAGGTTTCCAGCAATACTTTTTATGGCGCCTATATCTTTAAGTGCCCCTCGAAGAAGTTTATGAGCTCTTGCTTTAACTTTAAGCAAAAAAAGTGGTTCACTAACAATAAATTGTTGTTCAAAAACATATGCAACGTGCAATTACAGTTTTCAAAAGCTATTTTTTCTCAGATAAAGAGTCGAGAAGAGCTCAAATTCCATTCAAAATGTTTATGTGGAGGTTTCCAGCAAAACTGTCTGTATAAGTATACCTAGTACAAAAACTCCTATTCCGAAATGAGTTTTTAATTAATAATTAATCGTCGCGCTCTTGGCAGAAGATTTTTGGTTAATTACTTAATTAATTAAGACTTTAATTGTATTTAAACTTAGTTTTGTTGAATTTGCTTTATTTACTGTTTGGGTTTAAAATAAATACATTTTTAATTTGTGGTATACGTGTGTGACTTTTATTTCCAACGTCGAACCTACCCCTCAACCAACTGAGCGACGCTCCAGGGAAAATAGGTAAGCTACCGGTTTTCGACCTTACAACTTATGCAACCCAACATACACACATGCAATCACGGTTGCCAAAAGCCATTTTTCTAAAATAAGAGGCGAGAGAAGCTGAATTTTTACTCAAAATCTTTGTGTGGAGGTTTCCAGTAATAGTTTCTGTGCTACATAGATTCTTAAGTTCCTACCTAACCTCTAAACGGTTTATTAGCCCTTTCTTCAACTTTAGCAACAAAAAGTTCTACACGAATTAAATTTCTTCTTCAAAAGCCATTTTTACAAAAATACAATTTAACCCCTGAAACTTATGCAACCCAACATACACACGTGCAATCACGGTGGCCAAAAGCGATTTTTTTCTAAAATAGGCTAGAGAAGCTCAATTTTCACTCAAAATCTTGTGTGGAGGTTTCCAGTAATAGTTTCTGTGGTACATATATCCTTAAGTGAACCTCGAAAAGGTTTATTAGCTTTTGCTTTAATTTCGGGCAAAACAAAGTTCTTCGCTAACCAAATTGTTCTTCAAGAGCGATTTTTACAAAAATAAAATATATCCCTTCTAACATATGCAACCCAACACACACGCATGCAATTAGTTTTTAAAAACTACTTTTCCTTAAATAAAAAGACGAGAGGAGCTCAAATCCTACTCAAAACCTTTGTGTGGAGCTTTCCAGTAATAGTTTCTGTTGTACCTATATCCTTAAGTGCCCGTCAAAGAGGCTTATTAGCCCTTGCTTTAGGTTGGGTCAAAAAAAGTTATTTACTAACTAGATTGTTCTTCAAGAACGATTTTTACAAAAATATAGTTTAACCCCTGAAACATATGCAGCCCAACATACACACGTGCATTTATAGTTTTCAAAAGCTATTTTCGAGAGGAGCTCAAATTCTACTCAAAATCTTTGTGTGGAGGTTTACAACAATACTTTCTGTGCTACCTATATTTTTAAGTGCCCTTCGAAGAGGTTTACTAACCCTTCCTTTAACTTTGGGTAAAGCAAAGTTCTAAAAGGCCTCCATTAGTTACAACCACCAAAAAAGCCAATAAAGTTAACGGGAAGCCCGGCTTATTTAAATTAAAATTTCAGACATGCCAACTAATAAAACATTAACGTGCATAAAATATTTAGTGCAAAAGTGTAATAGTTGAAGTATTAGATGAAGTTAGAAGTCGATTTGTATCTTCAAACTCGCTATTAATAGTAACGACGATACATTTACAAAGAGGCAGTTTAAGAAGTAACTGATTAATAAAAAAAAACACTTAATCAGTTCGATTTATAAAAAAAACGTCAAAAAGGCGTTGCCTCAGTTATTACCTTCAAATGTAGGTTCCGTTATCAACAACCCTTCAGTGTGTGATTGTAGCTTTTCTTCAACTTGCAGTTTATTGTCAAAATGTTGTAGTGGAATATTTTCGTTTGCTTTATTTTGTAAAAAGTGCAATTCTAATAATAACGACATTCAAATGTTTTTTAAAATATTTTTTTAATTACCTGCATCTATAGCTATTGTTGGTTCCATCGGTGGTGGTTCGGTGTGATGTAACTTTTCTTCTACGTGTAACTTATGATCGAAATGGTGTAAGGGATATTTTTCGTTCGCTTCTTGTAAAATCGTCTTTTGTAAAAGCTGCGTCGTTTCTGATATTGATGTGGGTGCAGCTTCATTTCCTCCCAAATCGCCATCCAATTTACTATCCGATTGGTCATCTTGTGGAACTGGAGACATCTTTCTTTTTTTTTTTTTTTGTTTTTAAACTGAAAAATGGTTTCCAATTAATAAGCGGTTCTATCGACAAACGAAAGTGTCAATTAAGGCGCGTGAGTTCAATGCGTGTAATATTGAGTGAGTCTGAGTGGTGCGAATGTCAGAAGAGGCACTACAAACAGATAACGAAGAACGTACTTATTCTGTTATTTCATCACAATAATTTACTTGTCTCGAAAGTGCCATTCTTGAAAGTCCCGTCAATATTAGAGAAAGAGGTCAATGTGACATTGGAGAATTTCACGTAGGTACTACGCGCGAACGTTGATAAAATTTACTAAAATTGAATTTAAAGTGAGTCGATTAAAAAGAAATTTATTTGAGTCAAATCAAATCAAAATTTTTTGTGGTAAACTAATCGAGCACAAAGCGAAGCGTAGGAACGAAGAGGTGTAGTAGAAGGAAGCAACGGAACGAATAAATGTTTATAAACAATTATTGATTAGATAAGATTAATTTTGATTAAAATTCTTAAATTTTTAGACGTCAAAGCTTTTGTGCGGATATAAATGCGAGATCAATAAACAATTTGCGTTTTCCGATTTTATCTTCTCTTACTCTGTCATTTTAAATCGACGTTTTTGCAGCCAAGTTATAATTATAATTACATTTTGAATTATATTTTATATTAGAAGATATTTGAAAGTTGGGGCTTGCAACAAATTGGATTTTAGATTTAAATTGTCCGATATTGGAAAATTGTGGACGTCTCAAAGTCAAATTTTCCCTAGGGAAAACTCAACTGGAATAAATTCCAAATGTCTGTCGGTTGGCAGGAAATTACCATGTATAGGTACAATGAATGATTGTCTATTTATTTTTAGAAGTTGCTAATTTATACACTGATGGGCAATTGTTAAATCAATCATTAAAGTGTACAGGGTGTTGATTTAAATTGACACTTACAAACAGCCAAATTTTTGTTATTCAAAACCATCAAAACAAACTTTCATTGGCCATTAAATAGTTTTCTGAACGGTTTCAAACAATTTCTCAATAAAAAATAGTCAAACTTCATTTTTGCAGTTTTACCTTACAATCGAAAAATTGCGCCAGAAGTATAATAAAATTTTAACGGTAGGTTATGTTAGGTTAAGTTAGGTTTTACGGTCTGGGAGGGGGCACTTACAGTTCAAAGAAATAAAAAACAGACTTCTGGGAGTGCCGAAAAAGATGGCGCTTAGAGTTATCCTTACTTACAGGACAGTCTCGCCAGAAGCTGCGCTCGCTATCGCGGCTATGCCACTCCATCTGGTGACAGCCGAACAAACATCTCGGTGCGTGACAATAACAACAACCCGCGCCCAAACCCTCCTAGAATGGCAGCGCTCCTGGGGAAAGGCACAGAAAGGCCAGTGGACCCGAACTCCTACCGTGGGTACGGACGAAACACGGGGAACTGACGTACCATCTGACACAGTTCCTCGCTGTTCACGGGTGCTTTAACCACTATAAACATCGGATCAAGAAGCACCGCAACGCACTGTGATGGAGACGACACTGCTAAGCATACCTTCTTCTACTACCTCCAATGGAAAAGACAGAGGATAGTGGCCTCCCTTAGCGAAACTGGACGCCCGTCAACACTATCCCCTCAATGATGAGGTCACAGAAGTCGTAGAAGGTGGTTGTTACCTTGACCACTAACATCCTAAAGGCCAAGAAAGAGACAGAAATAGAGCAGCAGCGGAATGCTTGACCAAAAAACCCTCGGCACTAAGTACTCCGCGCCGAAAAATGACATGCGCTAGTTGCGGAAAGCTACTGCTCTCCCGACGAACGCAAAGCAAGTAGTAAGGGTAAACCGAAGAAAAACCGTAAAAGAAAGACAGCGGAAGAGAACATCTTGAAGGAGAGTTAAACTCTGGCAGTGGTGTATCCCGCCACCATCTACTAATAGATCCTCATGGAAAGTGGAAGATCGGGTGTGGTTTTAGTAAGTCGGCGTTTTTTAGTCCAACCTCACACTACCTCTACAGAAAGTAGAGGTGTCTTTCTAAAGATTTCCACATCCATTAAACAAAAACCAAAAAAAGGTTAAGTTAGGTTAGGCTACTTTAGGTTAGGATAGGTTGGGTTAGGTAGGGAGTGCCACTAAGACATTCCAGCCAAGTTTTTTCTCTCCGATTCCGTGAGGTGTATGAGGTGAGGTAAAATCACGTATCTCGGTAAATATTGGTTATTACCTATTACAAAAATTACCAAGGAAAAAATTTCCAGCAACCTTTGGTTGAAACTTTTTTGAAATTTCTTTTACGACCAATACTAAACTGATTTCGTCTTTTATATCCGAGATGGGGGCCAAGGGGCAAGGGGGAAAGCTTGGCTGCAGTGTTTTAGTGGCACTCCCTACCTAACCTAACCTAACTTAACCTACCTCAACCTAACCTATTTAAAGTTTCTCTATAACTGGACTACAAATGTACAAATCTACTCTGCAAGTGAAATGGGCATGGTGAGGGTTTTTTTCCCTGGGACTACTTTCTACTACTACTATTACTACTTTCAAGTGGCAACGTCATTGTATGACCTAATCCCAAAAAGCCTTTATTAGTTGCCCAGAGCTGCGTATTTTCTCTGACAGCCCTGATTGTGTAAAAGTTTTGAGATTTTAGCTATTGGTAGACATCTTACCAAATCTTACACCCCTGCGCAGAAACCGTACCATGCCGTAACCCAGGTTACTCACCCGAGGTCGTAGCCAGAAAAAAATTGCGGGAGGGGGGTTGTAAGTAGAGTTGGACAATTTACACTTCTTGTGTTAAAAATAAAAAGAAACAGCGCGGAGCGATAGCGGTAGCGGGCAGATATTATATGCCCAACGTCTTCCCCACCCGCAAGACCATTATTTATTCAACTTGCTACCACATAGCACAAATTCTAACCTCAAATTCAGAAAAAAGCGACATCTGTCATTTAACTGTCATTTCTCATTAGAGTCATTAGTCGGACGACCGAGTAACAGATGGCGCCACCCGTCACACGTTTTCATTCTAAAATTTTCATTTTTGTTGTTACAAAGTTTCTAACGATTCACTCAAAATTGAAACTAATCTAAAATAAATTTTAACTAACCAACAGTTTCTAAACTCTCCAACACTCACTTCCAGGCGCTCAACAAAGGTGTACATAATTTCATTTTACGGTGTCGACTTTTCAAAGTTGTTAGTGAGGCGTAATTTATTCCCAAATATATAAGCATTTTGTCCAAGTTAAGCCCACAAGGGCGTCTCAATAAAGAGAGCTCTTTTAGGTCGTTTTTAGCAATTTCCAAAGTGGCCTTTTTTGGATTTACTGCAAAGCGAGTCAATTTCGGTTGAGTAATTGAAAATTAATTACTTGTCGAAGCACTCGAAAGGCCGTATTGACGTTAGAATAAGAAAACGAGTGTTTACGATCAAAGTTTGAGGCTCGATAAGTGTAATTAGCCGAGAACATGAGATTAGGAAAGTCAATTAAATTCGACGTAATGACTTCAATGTTTATGGCTTCCACAAATAAACTTTTTTTCCTAAACTACTAAAGAAGTAAGGGTTGATTGAACCTAGTAGGTCTTGTTGCGGTTTAGTACCTATATCAATTATTAATTATTTTAGGAGAAATTGTCATCCACTCCTTGGGGAAAAACTTAAGT
Organism: Malthinus flaveolus; assembly: GCA_950108345.1. Classification (NCBI taxonomy): domain Eukaryota; kingdom Metazoa; phylum Arthropoda; class Insecta; order Coleoptera; family Cantharidae; genus Malthinus; species Malthinus flaveolus. The sequence continues at coordinate 9,558,221 of OX467289.1, forward strand.
TATCTGGGTGCATATTGATCCCATCCCAAGCTCACGTCATTTTATCATTTTTCTTAAATTTTTTTTCAAGAAAATACTTTTTTCATAAATTTTCATTTTCATACATCGACGAATTGCTACGAAGGAATGAAATTAAATTGAATTCTTAAAGAAGCGCGCTCTTTGATCGAAATATTTATTGAATCAGACAACTGAAACTGTTATTTATGGGCCCCCTTTAATTCACTTATTGATTCTTAATTCAACATTCAACCAAAGTGTTTCTTTTTTTTACAAATTTCAAGTCCAAAATTGCCTCTATTCAGAAGCGCAATAACGTCTCAACGTATTACTCCACCACTCGCAACGCGAAATCATTAATTCATTTTATTATTTGTTATTATATAAATCGCACTTTTGTGTACGTAGTCCATTTGAGTTTGCGTTCTGTTATTTTACATTAAAGTAATCAATATAATTGTATACAAAATATTATTTTTGGCGTAAGTATGCGAGAAATGCCTCGTTGGGTCTCAAACGCAAAACGTCGAGTGCAACGTTTCTTATCCACTAATGGAATTAATTACGAAGTAACGAGCGAGTCTTAGAAAAAGAAACGAAACTAAATTAAGCTTGTAACCGTTATACAACTCTCACACAACCACAATAAAACTCGAAAACTCTAAACAGTGTACTAGCGAGAAACGAAAATTTGAGTTTTCGCGAAAAAAATAGTAAAAATGCTCACAAAAACTAGTACTCACCTAATCTCTTTTTGTATTATCACCAGTCAACTCTTAACAGGTACTCAGGAATGGTAACACATTTTAAAAATAACTAAATTCGGAATAGGTAGATAAACTACCCAAACCGTGTCTATTTGGTGCCGCTTTTCAGTTACACCAGCGTTTAATATGGCGGTTGGCAGCTCCCCGTGGAAATCGATATCTCAAGCTTTTCATTGTACGCAAGGTCGCTGGAAAGCTTCGTTTATATCGCATGCGTCCTGAAAAATTGTCCCATATAAACTTACGAGCCTGAAAAATACACGAAAATATAATTTGGCCACACGACCTTTAAGAGAGCTCGCCGCAGATTAACTATTACGCTAAAGGCTATCCGTCGATTAGTTTTTTCATTAGAAATTCAATTTAAGTCTCGGCAAATGTGTAATTGTTTGAAGCTTTAAATTATGTCGTTTTGGCTCGAGGTTTGGTAGGTTAATAAAAAAAAATTGACGAGTGGAGCGTGCCTGTACCCACACGGACGCGCGTGGGTATACATTGACGTAAGCAGCTACTTAATTTAGGGGCGGAAAATTATTGACATACACTGCTTGAACAGTGAACACGTGAACACGTCGTATTAGGGACATCCTTTTAATTGAATTAAATTTTATTCGTAATGTAAACAATAATATCCCAATATATGTTGCTCAAAAGGTCACTACTTCTTGAAGGAAATGCCAGTATACAAAAAGAGTCGCCAGGTTGACATGTTGAAAAGAAAATACCGGAGCTTCAATTGTAGGTATAACGTATAACTCAAGAGCTCAATCATCGGATTGTTTTGTTTTAAGAGTGATGTCTAAAATATGATCTAGTATAGTCCGGGAGGCAGCGAGCACTTAACTAGCACTAAACGATAAAGTCCAAAATCTTAAATCATTTAGGCAGAAAGAACATTGCAAATAAGTAATAAAACTAACCGTCTGCTACTCCAAAGCGGCTGCATTAGCTTTTTTGCTACACTTTTTTGAAGATTTTGGAATGTTTGTCAAACTTTAACGCGCTCTAGCACCTAAACTGTTTGTTTATACTCAAAAATTAAAAAGACGTAACTTGTAGAACATGGAATGTACTTTATTTTTCTTTAAAAACATTTTGTTCTAAAAATGCAGTTTTTGATTTATAAGCGTTAAACCCGAAAAGCAGTCTATTGGTAGATTTTGGAATTTTTGTCAAACTTTAATGCGCTCTAGCCTTTAGCACTTAAACTGTTTGTTTGAGAAAAAATGACAAAACGACAAAATTTGTAGAAAATTGAATGTGCTTTATTTTTATGTAGAAGCACTTTGCTCTAAAAGTGCGCAATTTTTTAGTTATAAGCAATAAATCCCAAAAAACATTTTATAAATTTTTTGTCAAACTTTAAAGCGCTCTAGCACTTAAACTGTTCGTTTGACAAAAAAGATAAACAGGCATAGTTTGTAGAAAATTAAATGTCCTATATTTTTATGTAGAAGCACTTTGCTCTAAAAGTGCGTAATTTTCGAGTTATAAGCAATAAATCACAAATAACAAATTTTATGAAATTTTAGTCAAACTTTAACACGCTCTACCACTTAAACTGATCATTTGATGAAAAAACGTAAATAGAACTAATTTGTAGAAAATTGAATTTTATTTATTTTTCTGTAGAAGCAATTTACTCTAAAAGTGCGTAATTTTCGGGTTATAAGCAATAAATCACAAATAACAAATTTTATGAAATTTTAGTCAAACTTTAACACGCTCTAGAACTTAAACTGATCATTTGATAAAAAAACGTAAATAGAACTAATTTGTAGAAAATTGAATTTTATTTATTTTTCTGTAGAAGCAATTTGCTCTAAAAGTGCGTAATTTTCGAGTTATAAGCAATAAATCACAAATAACAAATTTTATGAAATTTTAGTCAAACTTTAACACGCTCTACCACTTAAACTGATCATTTGATGAAAAAACGTAAATAGAACTAATTTGTAGAAAATTGAATTTTATTTATTTTTCTGTAGAAGCAATTTACTCTAAAAGTGCGTAATTTTCGGGTTATAAGCAATAAATCACAAATAACAAATTTTATGAAATTTTAGTCAAACTTTAACACGCTCTAGCACTTAAACTGATCATTTGATAAAAAAACGTAAATAGAACTAATTTGTAGAAAATTGAATTTTATTTATTTTTCTGTAGAAGCAATTTGCTCTAAAAGTGCGTAATTTTCGAGTTATAAGCAATAAATCAGAAATAACAAATTTTATGAAATTTTAGTCAAACTTTAACACGCTCTACCACTTAAACTGATCATTTGATGAAAAAACGTAAATAGAACTAATTTGTAGACAATTGAATTTTATTTACTTTTCTGTAGAAGCAATTTACTCTAAAAGTGCGTAATTTTCGGGTTATAAGCAATAAATCAGAAATAACAAATTTTATGAAATTTTAGTCAAACTTTAACACGCTCTAGCACTTAAACTGATCATTTGATAAAAAAACGCAAATAAACATAATTTGTAGAAAATTGAATTTGATTTATTTTTATGTAGAAGCACTTTTCTCTAAAAGTGCTTAATTTTCGAGTTATAAGCGATAAACTTTAAAAGAAAACAATTTTGGAATGTTTGTCAAACTTTAACGCACTCTAGCACCTAAACAGTTCATTTGATGAAGAAACGTTAATATACATAATTAGTATAAAATTTAATGTGCTTTATTTTATGTAGAAACACTTTTATCTTAACGTGCACAGTTGTTGAGTTATAAGCGATAAACCCAAAAAGCAGTCTATAGGTAGATTTTGGAATGTTTGTCAAACTTTAACGCGCTCTAGCACCTAAACTATTTGTTTGACAATATAAGTTGAAGAGACATAATTTGTAAAAAATTAAATGTGCTTTATTTTAATGTTAAAGCACTTTGCTCCAAAAGTACACAGTTTTTGAGTTATAAACGATAAACCCAAAAACAGTCTTTTGGTAGATTTTGCAATGTTTCCTAAACTTTAACGCACTCTAGCACCTTAACTGTTCGTTTGAGTAAAAAAATCTAATAAAGATAACTTGTGGAAAATTAAATGTACTTTATTTTTTTATATAAACACTTTGCTCTAAAAGTACACAGTTTTGAGTTATAAGCGATAAACCTAAAAAGCAGTCTATTGGTAGATTTAAGAATGTTTGTCAAACTTTAACGCGCTCTAGCACCTAAACTATTCGTTTGACAATAAAAGTTAAAGAGTCATAATTTGTAGAAAATTAAATGTTTTAGAGCGTTTTAGTAAATTTTGGAATTTTTGTCAAATTTTAAGCGCGGTAGTGCCTAAACCGTTTGTCTGGGGAAGCAAATCAAAGATTTAATTTGGAGAAAATTTAATTTAGTTTATTTTTATATAAAAAAAATTTTCTCATTATGAAAAATGAAATTATGAATTATGAGCGACAAACTGAAAAAAGAGCCAAATCCACCCATCCCGAGCCACCTCCAAAAATGGCAGACGGCCGGTTATATTACGCCTTCGCTATGTTATTTCAGCCGCAATCGTTTGTAGGTTATCGAGTTATCGTACACGCTGCCTCCCGGACTAACAGAGTAGGTATAATGGTTGTAGTACTCCAGCCCGTGTGCCCGTGCTCCAGCCTATAGATACATAACGATCGTCAAGGACGGAGAAAAGGGTTGAAAGACTGAAAAGAGCAAACTTCTAGGACGTTTCTAATATTTGACACTGAGAACAAGATATTACTCTTTCCAAAGAGACTGATAAAGTGTTTGGTCTCTGTGCGACACTAACAGAAACGCACTCAGCAAGTGGCGATGACCACATTCTATGAACGACATTTTTGAATTTTTCTCTTTGCGTTATAATTACCAACATTAAACAAGTCTCTGAATTTAATTTGCTACTGTCCGTTGCTGAGGAGCCCCTCACTATTTTGCGCGACGGCTGTTGAAATCGCCTGTTACGACGGACGGTTTTAAAAGTTAAAAGGGTTGCTTGGAGTAATAATTAGATTTTTGGGAGACGCGATAGATAATTTTGGCCAGAATAATTACTCCCCCCCCCTCTCCTCCCGCGCTAGCAATTTTACGACTTCGATCTTTTCATTTCTTAAATGCAAACAACGGCCTTCTCTTACAACTCACAAGGGTTTCTAATTCAGGTAAGGGTTGAAGTGGCCGCTACAATTAACACAAGTGGGTATCGTCTGCCTCTTGTGCAGTCTCCTCTTGTATCAGCTCTTGCAATTTCCATATCCGCCTACTAACTCGATTTTTTATCGATCGATTTCGTAGCACCGGATAAATTTTTACGAGTTTAGTCCGTATAGTCCGTGTACTCTCTCGATATTATTAATGGATTACACGTGTTTATCTAACTTTCGAGGAATTCTTTGGCGTCGTCGAAATTTAGATCGAATTTATCCGTGTGTTCGTTGAGTTCTTCTCGGACGATTTTGTACGACTCGTTTAGGGCTTTCTGCATGTTTGTCGGTGCAGACGTTGGCGAAGTTTAGCTTCTTCGTAGACTGAATTTGAGAGTACGATTCGTTCAGAGCCAGCTTCAGTATCTGGGAGTTGACTACTTTCTGATGTTATGCAAGAAAGCGACCTTTGTGGTGCGCTGCTCAATACACGATCGTCTGGGACTTCTTTACAAGAGCTTCTAGTGATTCTACGATGCGTCCAAGAAATTTGCGTATCTTCGACCTCTTTGCCTGTCACATCACAGGCTCTCTTTTATGTGGCTGTATGAGAAAAATATGCGGCAGTTTTCGCAGTTGTACTTAACCGACACACTTTCGGGCACTCTGTTTTCTTTGTCTGGATGTATATAGACCAGACGATCTCCTGTTTTGAAGTTGAAGTGTCCTGAGTTAAAAGCGGCTCCTTCATTCTAAAGAACGTTATTTCGGATGCAGTTTTCACATAGTGCTTGTTGAGAATGTTAAGGATGAAATGATGCAAAACGTAGGCAGGAGCGGTGATTATCATTGTTTTGATTGGGTCGATTAATTTTTTGACTGAAATATCCACATTTTTTACTTTTATATGCGCGTACTTATTCATTATTTCGTTAATAGGCTCTTCTGTCCGGAAAAAAATAACGATCCGGTTGTTGATAACTGGATAAGCTTCTACTATCTCTCTCATGTCTAGTAGTTTGTTAAATGCCCTCAGATAGTTCTAGATTTCCTTCTGCTCCCATCACAATTGCACATTTTTTTGAGGGAAAAATTTCACATTTTGAGCAAGAATAGTTTTGCATCGTATGTGACTACCCAATATTTTTGATAACAGAAGATGTGGTTAATGAGTCATTATTTGAAAAATGAGAATGAGAAATATTTATGGAATGAATTCTACTCACCAACCTGTGGTGAGCACACATTAATTTATCACGAACATGATTTTAAAAATTGATTCGAATTTAAAGTCACAAAAAGCGACTTTATGATTTTCACTAATTCACGTCCTAGCTCTATAAACGGTTTATAGGAGAACCGGGGGTACTGATCAACAAGTTACAAACATATGACCTCGTCAATATTCCAAAATAACAGTTTCCACTTCAACATTTCCTTTACAGGAAAGCTTTCGGGAACTATTCAAAGTAGAAGCCATTTTATCAACTATTTAGTTTAACATTTCACTACGAGATGGCGCCACACATTTAAAAATAGACTGCTTATGATGGAGCTCGAAAAGTTCAAAAAATCTAATTGCAAAAGGACTGTAAATTAAAAATAAGTGTTTTGGCTAAAAATTAAAAGAAGTCTGCATTTGTCGGCAATTTAGTTTAACGTTCCGTTAGTAGATGGCGCCACGCATTAAAAGTTAATTTCGCAAAGTGAGAAGATTTTTAAATGGTTTTAATAAATTAATTAAATAGTTAAACAGTATTTAAGTTGGTCTATTATGTTTTTAACAATTAAACTTAAAACAGAAGTAGGTAATACGTGGTAATTAAATTACATTTTGGGTTTATTTAGTAAACTTCGCTACATTTTCAAGGATACAATTTTTTCTTTGCAGATTATTGTGCCTATATGATCGGGGGCCATTATCTACGCTTATTTAGCTTTTAGTTTAAATGTGCAATCTTTAAGCTGCCGTGTTTATACTTGGGAAACGGGAAGAGATTTGCCCTCCTGTTTTGCGGAGCTGACTTTTATTATTTTACAGTCGATTCGTCGTCGAAAAAGAAACAGAGCATCAAAAACACTGCCGATAACGTATCGACCACGTTTTAACTAAATAAAATAAAGATTCAACAAGAATATAGATATCAAAAACAAACAGAAAAAAAACAGCAATCTCAAAAATAAAAGAAAACTTATCTTCTGTAGTTTCTGATTTTTTATTTGTATTGCTATTTTGCCTCAAGGCAATACGACGTTTTTGTAAATATTTGTCAAGAGTCAACTTTAAAAAAATTCCAAAAATGTCAAACTAAATTAACAATTAAAAAGAGAACTCGTTAACAAAATGAAATTAGAAAAGTGAGTTCTCATTATGGCGTTTCTAAATAATTAATATTTCATTTAAAAAAAATACTTCAAGAGACTCTTTCGTTTAAATTTACCTTTGCTTTTACTCTCTTGCGTTTTGTTGATAAAATTTTTTTACGTTTGGCGACCTTTTTTCTTTATATAAGTAAGAACAATTTAGTAAACGTAATATTTTCGGGATTATGTCATTTCAGCAAAAATATACATCTGCCACTCGATCAGAAAAATGAACTTGGTCCTAAAGGAATAAACTATTCATATGATTTCTTCTTCATTTATCCATCTCTCTCTCACTTCTTTCCAAAAATTGGTAAATTTACATCTCTATTCTGTTTCAACAAACTTTTGACTTAAGTTAGTAATTGTTTTGCCAAAAATAACAATTTGACTATGGTTCGAACAATAATAAAGCCATTAATTAAAAACTTCACTTAACTACATTGCTAAAATTTTATTATACGTTGTGTGTTAAGTGTAAAGCCTGGGGTTAGTAGTAACATTTGTGTTGACAAAATTTCACCAGAATAACTTAAATAAATGCCCTTAATGCTTGAATTTATTTCACAATAATACGGCTCAATACTCTGAACACACGATCGCCTCCTTTTAACACGAGAACTATTATAGAAATATCGATTTGGGGCATAAAAGCTAGTCGATACAGACAGACAATCGATTAAGTAAGAATTTGTTCATCAAAATTTTTCTTACAAAAGCTCGCAAAATTTGAGCAGAATCCAAAAGTAGAGCGATATAGGCACATCGTTCAAATAGAGTCAAAATTTATTTAATAGATTTCTAAAAGTTTCTTAAAAGCATCCACGAGTACTCAGTATAACCTCAACATTAGATTTTGCTGTACTCCCACCTACAAACGCTTTTTCAGAAGACTGCAAACAGCTGAAAACACGTTTACGCTCATAAAGCGAAAACGAACAAACTTTCTCTAAGCTAATTTGCACCATTTGACAGGCCTTTTAAAAACGGTTCATTTGATATGTAACATCGTATGTAACGCCTTTTGAAATTTTTGAGTTCCATAAACTCAAAATTCAAAAAATACGATTAAAATCTAAGTGAATGCTTTCAGTTACTAAAGGGTTTTTAAAAATGTCCAAATTGGATAATTTATATTAGTTACATTTGATTATACTGTACTCTCACCTACAAATACTTTTTTAGAAGACTGCAAACAGCTGAAAACACGTTTAGGCTCATAAAGCAAAAAAACAAACTTTTTCGAGTTTTGTTTGCACCATTCGACAGCCTTTTTAAAAACGCTTCATTTGATATGTAACATCGCATGTAACGAATTTTGAAAATTTTGAGTTTCACCAAACTCAAAATTCAAAAAATGGGTTTAAAATTTAGGCAAATGTTTTCAGTTACTAAAGGGTTTTTAAAAGTGTCCAATTTAACCTCCACATTAGATTATGCTGTACTCTCACCTACAAATACTTTTTAGAAGACTGCAAACAACTGAAAACACGTTTAGGCTCATAAAATGAAAACTAACAAACTTTTTCAAATTTTTTTTGGACTATTCGATAACCCTTTTCAAGACGCTTCATTTGATATGTAACATCGCATTTAACGCCTTTTGCAAATTTTGAGTTTTACTAAACTCAAAATTTAAAAAATGCGTTTAAAGTTTAGGTGAATGTTTTTAGTGCTATTTTTCGTAAATAAAAACATAGTTGTGCGGTTTGCTACGATGCTCAAACATCAGTAGGGGGGAGTTTGAGACTTTGAAGTAGTTTGTTACGAAATGAGCGAGAGCATTATTACGCGTTAAAATAAAGTCGCGTAAATAATCCGGAAAAAAAAAATAAGTAGATATCGAAGTATAACGCTTTCCTAATATTTCTTAGATGTCGTCTACGTATAGGTTTGAGCTGAAATATTTCTTGTACGTGCATTATACAGCTACCATTGTAGTTGAAAATAATATATTTTGTATTTATCCTGGCGTCTGGTTGTCAGCAACAGTGATCATTCATTGTCGAGAGACAGTTTTTAGCAGCCGTTCGCGACAGAGATATTGTTTGAGAAAAATATGATGCTTTTATAGAAATAGCTCGCGCCTCCCCGAGTCCGGGGAACCCCTGTATCAATATGTGTCATCTTTCGGCGCATTTATATGCAACCCCTTAGAGACGGTTGTTGCTTAAGATTTGTTGGGCCGTAATAATTTATTTTGGCTATAACTTTTATCGTCATTGAGCTGCACACAAAGGGTTAAAAAAAGAGTATAACACAAAACACAATAAGAATCTTTTGTGTACGAGCGTATTTTGTTTACGGGGTTCAATTATGTTTTGTCACGTGCGACAACCTGAAGGAGTAATTTGTACACGACCATCGATTAATCAAATATGACAATCTGCCTTCAAGCGTTATATATTATTTATTTTTGGATTTTTATATCATGATACATTACCAATACTGTCAAAAACACGCGACGTCATGGTTCCCAATATTTTTCCTCAAAAAAGATAAACTCGCAATTTATCAGATTTTGTTTCAATTTTGATCAAGTTCAATTTTGTTGTTTTTCAAAAATATGTGAAAGTCAAGTTCATTTTTTTAATAGAAATATAATTACCAAAACTGAAGCCTACGGATATTACGTTTCAATCGTTTGCTTATAAAAAGACAATTTCCTAAAGTTGAAATTAGTTTTTCGAAGATATTCAAACCAACGACAACATGAACGCTTTAGTAAGTCTCTTTGGATTTTTTTTAAAAATTGCTTCTCACGTAAAATTACCTTTTGCAGATTCTCTTGGCAACTTTGTGTGCTCTAACCGCGGCCAAACCGGTCGACCAACTCGTGGCCGTAACTCACGACACTTTAGGCAACTACGAGTACAAGTACATCTTGGACGGAATAACCAAATCCGAACAAGCAGACAAACTTGGCAACGTCGTCGGCGGCTATTCTTACGTAGATCCGGATGGCGTCTTGAAAAAAATCGAGTACACTTCGGGAGTCAACGGTTTCGTTCCAATAGGCCTCGATATTCCAGTCCAAGTAGCAGATACAGAAGAAGTCGCTTTAGCGAAGAGGCAGCACTTGGCTATACTTGAGAACGCCTACTCAAAGGCGCCAAAAGAACATCTCGAGTACGTTCCCGTGCCGCTGACGCCAACTAGCCCCGTGCTAACGTTCCCGCCGCTAGTGAACCCATTCTTACAGGTTCAAACTCCCGTCAATTTACCGCTTGGAGACCCTCACGTCATTCCCGACGTGAAGTATTTTATTCTTAAAGGGAGCGTCGAGGACACCCCAGAAGTCGTCGCGGCGAGAAAAGCCCACTTTTTGGCGTATTTGGAAGCGCACAAACTGTTACATTTGTAATTGATTCTTAAAATGTTTTGTACGATATAATAATTTTTTTTGTAAATAAACTTTTTTAGTCCAGTTATGGCTTTTTGGCAAAGGAATTTCCAAAATCGACAGGACTGTCCAGCTGAGTTTTATCGAAAATATAGTTTAGAGCGAACAATTAGTTGTTCTCAACTTTATTTTAAACTAGAGAACCCATTTCACTTTAAAATTGAAGAGGCTTTTTTTACATCGCTAATCAGTGCTGGTAGTATATATAAGTGGATGGAAAATCTCGTATAAAGTTTATTCTATTTTTTTTCTACTCCAAGCTCTTCTCACTTAACGTCTAAGGGACGCCCCTCGCGACTTGTGCCCTACTCTGTATAATACTATACAATTTTGAATGTGACACAAAATCAACTTTCGCATAGAGAGAAATTGTAATTTTGGCGAAATTTGAATTGTATCAATTTATTAGTACAAAAGGGTTACATTAGTGGGTAATAATTTGTAAGGAATAACACCTAAGGACAAAAGATCTTAAATTTGATAAAGTTTAAACTATTGGAATCGATTTAATTAGTAAGACTTGTGGGAGTTGAATGCTATGTAAAATTTTGCTCAATTGATGTTTAAAGAAGATCTAATTTAATAGGATAGCAAATTAATATTACACTTTGATGGTATTTTATAAAATTGGGTATGATATAATCTAATTAATAACATAGTTTACATTTTCTACAAATAACATAGTTAATGAAAGCGCGCTCGTGTTAATTAAAATGAAAAAGTAAATTTGAACTCAAAAAATAATATATGTGGGATAGCCTGGATGTGAAAAAATGAGGTTAGGTTAGGTCAACTTGACAAGTCGGCAAGATTAGTTTTCAAACCCGATGAGCTCACAGACCTTCATCGTGGCAAACATGAGGTTCAATCACGAAGTCATGTCACTACGCTCTAGCCTAACGTAACCTAACCTTGTGACTTCTCATCGGTCATCAGCCACAGTGAGAAAACGTGAGGTTAAACCGTGACGGTTCGTCACGATGAGCTAACCTAACCACGTGATGTCGTAAACTTTCGTAGACGGGATAGATTGGATGTGAAAGCCAATGAGTTAGGTTAGGTTAAGCAACATGACAAGCTGCCAAGATTAGTAGCCAAGCCCGATAATCCCACAGCCTCGTGTTTTAATCGATTATTGGTTATCGTGACAAAGATGAGGTTCAATTACGACGGTTTGTCACGACGACTCAACCTAACATAACCTACTTTTCATTGGTCATCGGTGTTCGTGACAAGCCGTCGAGATTGGTTTTCAAGCCCGATGAGCCCACAGACCTCGTTATCTTCATAGGTCATTGGTAATCGTAACAAACATGAGGTTCATAACGAGGGTGTGTCACGATGACCTAACCTAACCTCGTGATTGCACTTCAGTCATCGTGACAAGCCGTCGAGATTAGTTTTCAAGTGCGCTGGTCCCACAAGTCTCGCGATTTTCATTGGTAATAGGTTATACATAGTTCATCGTGCCAAACACGAGGTTCAATTACGACGGTTTGTCACGATGATCTAACCTAACCTCGTGAGTGCTTATCGGTCATTGTGACAAGCCGTCGAGATTGGTTTTTAAACCCGATGAACCCATGAACCTCGTGATCTTCATCGGTCATCGGTAATCGTGCCAAACTGAGATCCAATCACGATGGTTTGTCACGATGATCTAACCTAACTTCGTGATTGCTCATCGGTCATCGTGACAAAACGTCGAGATTGGTTTTTAAGCCCGATGAACCCATGGACCTCGTGATATTCATCGGTCATCGGTAATCGTGCCAAACTGAGGTCCAATCACGATGGTTTGTCACGATGATCTAACCTAACTTCGTGATTGCTCATCGGTCATCGTGACAAAACGTCGAGATTGGGTTTTAAGCCCGATGAACCCATGTACCTCGTGATCTTCATTGGTTATCGGTAATCGTGTCATGCATGAGGTTCAATGAAGAGAGGGTTTGTCACTATGACCTAACATAACCTCGTGATGGCTCATCGGTCTTCGATCATCGTGACAAGCCTTTAAGATTGATGAGCCCACATACACATACACAGGCGAAAGACCTGGTGGTTATCGTACACTCAGACTGCGGAAGTCTATTGTGTCTCTCAAAGAGCCAAAGGTTTTTCTTGATAACGGCTCAGGCATTACTGGATGCTAGGAGGTGAAAGACTTGGGGCATCGAATATTCAGACTGCGGAAGCCCATTGTGCCTCTTAAAGAGCTTCAAGTGTCGCTTGATCACTGATCAGCAATTACTGGTTGACATGACGCAAAAGACCTGGTGGTCATCGTACACCCAGACTGCGGTAGTCTATTTTGCCTCTCAAAGAGCTTCAGGTTTTTGATCACTGATTAGGGATTAGGGGACGCTAGGAGGGAAAATACCTGGTGGACCATCGTATACTCAGACTGCGAAAGCCTATTGTCCATCTGAAAGAGCTTTAGTTGTCTCTTGATTACTGATCCTAAATGACTGTCTGCCACGAGGCGAAATATTTGGTGATCTATCGTACACTCATACTGCGGGAGTTCATTGTGCCTCTCAAAGAGCTTTAGGCTTCAGGTGTTGCTTAATGACTTATCAGCGATTACTGATGCCATGACGTAAAATATCTGGACCATCGTACACTCAGACTGTGGAAGCTGATTGAGCCCATAGAATGTATACTCAGTTGTCTCCTCTTGTCTCCTCATAAGCTTAGAATTTTTTGAGAAACTTGTAGTTGAGAAGTCCAATGTTGAGCAGGCGTTTAGATCAAGTAATAGTACCGCTTAGAAACTCTCGCGTCCGTTTATACTTCTAATGAGAACTATGGCACTCGTCGTTCTAGTTATTGGGAGCTAGGGGTATTTCGACATTGAGCTTCATGCGAAGGTTAACTATGTCTTGTCTTTTATGTTGCGGCCACGACACTTGGGTTTGTCTATTATTTACTCTGTACGCAGTTGCTTGCTTGTACGACAGTGATTCTGCACGTGACTCTCGTAAGAAAATATTTATTTGCTAAGCTTTCTAGAAGCTAGTGGAGAGCAGAGTTAGGGAAGGATGAGGCAGAGAAGAGTAGAAGAGAGCAGAGGTAGAGAAGAGCAGAGGTAAAGAATGGCAGAGGTAGAAGACGGTATAGGTAGAAGAGGTGGGAGATGGCACTGACCCCAAATCGTGAGCTCTACAATTAAGCGAGTTCAATAAAAGGCGTTATTTGATTAATTAGGAACTCGAGAAGAGAATATGTCGAGGAACTTAGAAAAAAGTCACCGAAGAGACTGAAACAGAAGGGTGTTTAAAGAAGAATTAGAGGTATGGTTAGAAGGCTGATAAAAAACTAGTAGGGGAATGGAGGGAGTGTTGAGGAAGTCATGGACGAGATCTCAAATAAATTCGGACAGAAGAAGCGTACCAACATACCCAGATCCTTTCAGAAGAAATAAAAGGCCCGGAACAACTAATATTTTAGAGGTCCTTCAAAACTAAAATAAATTTGTGGACAATAAGGCTCTAATTTACTTCTGAGGGGGTTCTAGGCTGAAAAAAGTAAAGGGGCTCATGTCATACGTTAGAAATGAAGTGAAGTAGCGCTTCTGGTTGCTGTCTAACCTTTATGTTGCTAAGTTGAGGGCCTTAATATTATTCCGAGACCCGCGGGGCCCAACCCCAATTGCTCCCCTCCCTTTTGATAGGCCCTAATATACCTATAAAAACTCATTTATATTAAGGAGGCTTGAGCGGTATTTAATTATTTCATGGAGGCACCATAATAATGTTAATTTTTGAAAAAGAAAAGATTAGACGACTTTGAAATTTCTGGTCTTTCCGAATGAACCGCCGAAGGTTAGGTAAAATACTTCAAGGTTTTGGGCCAGTAAATGTAGTTTTGAAAAGGAGAAATTTTTCAAAGTTGTAATCAATTAACAACGTATTTACCTTTGCCTACAGTCATCGATACAGAAACACATAAAAACAATCATCACTTGTTATTGCTTATTACTATCGTTTCAAGCGAACACAGTCTGTTAAAAACACAAAATGCTGCTTTTCGTGAGTATTAGTTTAAAACATTAAAATAAATAAAATAAAAATAATAAAATGTTTCGTTTTTAGTTTATTTTTGCACTTGGACTAACAGCAACAATCGCTAAACCAACAGATCTACTTCACAGCCACAATCATCATACTCCGGGGAATTACCAATACAAGTACGTCCTCGATAGGGTTTCGCTAAGTGAAAAAAAGAAAAATAACCCGCTCGCGGATTATACTTTCATCGATCCCGAAGACACTTCAAGGAAGTCCTTCGTAGTGGAAAACGCACAGATAAACTACCAAGCCTATCTCGCCCAAGCCGAGAAAAACTACGTGGACGCACTTCGTCTAGCTTCTAAATTTACGAGCGCGATGCCCAAAAGGGCTCCCATCACGAAGCAAGTCGACGCGAGCCCACACAGATTTTTGATTTCCGGAGCAATTCCAGACACTCCCGAAGTAATCGAGGCTAGAAAGCGCCACTTGGCTATTTACCAAAGTTTGTCTCATTAAAATAAATGTTGGGTTGTTAATTTAAATAAAAATGGTTAAAAAAAGGGAGAATTTTCGCGTATTTAATTTAAATGGTAAGCAAAGCATATAAAATATTTGCAACTGTTAAATGTATCTCCATTTCAAAGCAAAAGATTATTATTATAAAATCGCAGAAGCTGACAAAGAATGAAAGCGAGAATAACGAAGAAAACGTTGCTTTAATAATCTACTTTTCAGGCTTCGTTTATGCACGGAATCTTTTAATTTAGACTTTAAAGCTCCAAAATAATAAAAGAAACGAAAGCTATTTTTCTGCGTTTAAATATGAAGACTTATTACTTATTCGAATATACAACGTGCAAATTTAGGAGCGTTTCTTTTTTAATATTAAAAAAAAGAGACGAAATTTGAATTATTTAATATCTTTCTGGAACTTGATTACTAGTTTGGGAAAGAATTACGCATTTTTGAGGAACGGTTAGGTAAAGATCGGGTGGAGAAAACGCATAGAGGAACAGTTTTCAACATTAAGGCGAGTTTCCGAGTAATCAGTCACTCACTCGACCACAACCTGCCACGAAACCACCAAAAGCGTAATCTATTCAAGAGGGAAAAAAATAACATGTAGAATGTAGAGAGTAGAGTAATGCCATTTGTTGCTTAAAAAATTAAAACTCTCCTTTTAGTAAGACGTTTTTTTTTATTCGTGAAAAGTTACTCCGGGTATACGAGTACGGGATGTATGCAAGTAATAAAAACTCTATTTCAGCAACTTTCAATTAGATTTTGCTTCAAAAAAAAAAAGTTGGCAAAAATTGAATATTTAACGAATTTCGAGTCTTTTCAACGCGCTCTCGTCTTATTTAATAATTGAATTGTCGCGTTAATTTACGAATATATTTGAATTAAAACCGCAACTGCACAATTCGGCAAACTTTTCCGCAGTTAATTTTTCGAGTTGTGGTTAAGCTGCAAGTTTACGTGGAATTAGGGCAAACAAGAGAAGCAGTCAATTATTCATTTACGTATTCTAGAAAACCTGCTCTGCCAGAAGCTTCTATTAGTCCGGGGAACCGGGGGCAGCGTGCACTTTTACTAAATGATAAAGTTTGACAAACATTTCTAAATTGAACAAGAAGCTGTTTTATCGCTTATAATTCAAAAAATACGCACTTTTAGAGAAAAGTGTATCTATACAAAAATAAAGCACATTTAATTTTCTACAGATTGGATTTACAAGTTTTTTTCCTCCAACAAACGGTTTAGGTGCTAGAGAGCGCTAAAGTTTGACAAAAATTCAAAAATCGGCAATAAAAACTGCTTTTTTTGTTTATCGCTTATAACTCGAAAAATACGCACTTTACGAGAAGAGTGTTTTTATAAAAAGATAAAGTGCATTTAATTTCCTACAAATCATATTCGACAGAAACTTTTCCACAGACAAACTATTTAGGCACTAGAGCGCGTTAAAGTTTGACAAAAATTTCTAAATTGGACAAGAAGCTGTTTTATCGCTTATAACTCAAAAACTAAGCACTTTTAAAGCAAATTGTATCTATATAAAAATAAAGCACATTTAATTTCCTACAGATTGCATTAAAAAGTTTTTTTTCTCCGGCAAACGGTTTGGGCGCTAGAGAGCGCTAAAGTTTGACAAAAATTTAAAAATCGGCAATAAAAACTGTGTTTTTGTTTATCGCTTATAACTCAAAAAATACGCACTTTACGAGAAGAGTGTTTCTATAAAAAGATAAAGTGCATTTAATTTCCTACAAATCATATTTGACAAAAGCTTTTCCCCAGACAAACTATTTAGGCAGTAGAGCGCGTTAAAGTTTGACAAACATTCCAAAATTCGCTATAAAAACTGTTTGTTTGTTTATCGCTTATAACTCAAAAATTATGCACTTTAAGAGACAAGCGTTTCTATGAAAAAATTAAGTGCGTTTAATTTCCCACAAATTATATCTGAAAAATGTTTTTATCGGACAAACGGTTTGGGCGCTAGAAGGCGTTAAAACACTAAAACTCCAAAATCGACTATAGAAACTATTTTTTGGTTTACCGCTTATAACTAAAAAATTAAGCACTTTCTGAAAAAAGTGTTTTTATAAAAAAATCAAGTACATTAAATTTCCTATAAATAATGTCTGAAAGGTGTTTTTTCTCAGACAAGCGGTTTGCGCGCTGCAGGGTGTCAAAGTTTGACAAAAATTTAAAACTGATCATAAAAACTGTTTTTTGGTTTATCGCTCATAACTCAAAAATTAAGCAGTTTTGAGAAAAGAGTTCCTGTGAAAATATAAATTACGTTAAATTTTCTATAAACTATATTTGAAGGGTGTCTTTCCTCAGACAAGCGGTTTGCGTGCTAAAAGGTGCCATAGTTTAACAAAAATTCCAAAATCCGCTGTAAAAACTGTTTGTTTGTTTATCGCTTATAATTCAAAAATTTATGCACTTTTAGAGACAAGCGTTTTATGAAAAATTAAAGTGCGTTAAATTTCCCACAAATTATATCTAAAAAGTTTTTTTTTCCGACAAACGGTTGGCGCGCTAGAGGGCGTTAAAGTTTGACAACAATTTCAAAATGGGTTATAAAACCTGTTTTTGATTTATCGCTTATAACTCGAAAATTAAGCACTTTTTGAGATAAGTGTTTCTATAAAAAACTAAAGTGCGTTTAATTTCCCACAAATTATATCTGAAAGATGTTTTTTCTCGGACATACGGCTTGCGCGCTTGAGGCCGTTAAAACTTGACAAAATTCCAAAATCGACTCTTAAAACTATTGTTTGGTTTATCGCTTATAACTAGAAAATTAAGCACTTTCTGAGAAAAGTGTTTCTATAACAAAATCAAGTACATTTAATTTCCTATAAATAATGTCAGAAAGGTGTTTTTCCTCAGACAAGCGGTTTCCGCGCTGCAGGGTGTCAAAGTTTGACAACAATTTTAAACTGATCATAAAAACTGTTTTTTGGTTTATCGCTTATAATTCAAAAATTATGCACTTTTAGAGACAAGCGTTTTTATAAAAAACTAAAGTGCGCTCAATTTCCCACAAATTATATTTAAAAAGTTTTTTTTCCGACAAACGGTTGGCGCTCTAGAGGGCGTTAAAGTTTGACATCAATTCCAAAATGGGTTATAAAACCTGTTTATTGATTTAACGCTTATAACTCGAAAATTAAGCACTTTTTGAGACAAGTGGTTTTATAAGAAACTTAAGTGCGTTTAATTTTCCACAAATTATATCTGAACGATGTATTTTCTCGGACAAACGGTTTGCGCGCTAGAAGGCCTTAAAACTTGACAAAAATTCCAAAATCGACTATAGAAACTATTTTTTGGTTTTTCGCTTATAACTAGAGAATTAAGCACTTTTTGAGAAAAGTCTTTCTATAACAAAATCAAGTTCATTAAATTTCCTATAAATAATGTCTGAAAGGTGTTTTTCCTGAAACCAGCGGTTTTCGCGCTGTAGGGTGCCAAAGTGTAGCAAAAATTTTTAACTGATCATAAGAACTGTTTTTTTGGTTTATCGCTCATAACTCAAAAATTACGAACTTCAAATTGGCCATCCATATGTTTTTTGCCATACAACCTGTATGTTTGATGTTTTTTGATACTTTATTTTAATTTTTAAATTTACCGCTCCGTGAGAAATTAATGTTTGAGAACAAAAAAGTGAAAGTTTGCCGGTGCATTTTAGACATCCAGTATTATAGAATATGCGACATTGCTACATTTATCTCAAAGTAGATCGTTGTGTCTCCTACAGAAACATAGGTTTTCCTTAAACCACATTTTGTACGCGTCAAGAGGCGAAAACCGTGTTATTGCAAACTGTCAAGTACAGACGTACGGAAGTGGTGTGTTGCAGCTCTGTTAAGTTGTTGAGACAATTTTCATTACCATTACCATTAAATTTTAGTAGTTCGTCGATAAAAACGAGCGAAGAAAATGATTAAAAGTCTAATTCGTGTTCGAAGACGTCCCACCTGCGCTTTTCTAAAGCAAAAATCGTCCACTAGTGGAAGAAATCAACTTTATTAAATTACTAGCAATTTTTATACAAAAGAAGTTTGTGACTGTAAGATTTTTTACTAATAAAATCTTATTACCAATTTAAAACTTCCTTTATGAAAGAAACGGGCGCACTCGCAATTTTTTTCATTTTTTCATTTTATTTCAATCGTCTCCTTTCTATATATATTTCGCTCCTGCATTTGTTTGACGTAGTAAATATTATTATTATTTTTTTTCGGTTTGGTATAAAAATGCTGGTCTTCCAAAAAATTTTATCGCCTTACTAGTGCTGTTATTATAAACGACAAACCTGTAAAAGACATGATAAGAAATACGAACTGGTAAAAATTACAGAAAAGTAGATAACAAAGGCGCATTTTAAACATAAAATTTCACTTGAACCTTGCTCACCCATCTACCGTCTTGGTTTTACGATCTCATATACATAATATAGTCTTTACGTCTACGAAGATGTGGTCTTTCACTTTATGATATCATTTTGTAGTGGTTTATTTGATCGAGCAAAAGTTGATTTACTTTAAAACTCATTTAAAGCGTAAACCACAAATATTAAAATTTATTTTCGAGAATAAAATTTTATTTCGTGTTTTTGGCCATAATTACCGCCTGGTGAATGGCCATACTAAATATTATGTGTTTAAGGGTTAAGTCCATAAACTCAAATAGTTTTGCGTCCTTTCACAAAATTAACTTTAATTAAAATGTTTTTATTAGGACGTAATTATTTGTTTTTGATATATTATTTCCGATCCGAAAATGGGCAATGTTTAGTTTAAAGGCATGCGTTTTTAATTTTAATTAAATTGCAGGAAATTTTAATGAGTAGCGAGAGTTATTAAAAACATATTTTCCTTAATTGCTTATTACCTTCAAGTTGTAGTTTAAAATTAGGTCTTAAAACTAAGTTATAAAGTTAAGAAAGTGAAAGCTTAATTTTAAGTGATTAAAATCGTTATTTACTTTTTTAAATATAAGAAGATACTTTTTTGTTTTAAATTATACTTTATAAAGATCCAGTAAAAAGCTACGGCCCTAATACGTCCATTTAAATAAAAAAGTTTGCAAGGGGCTGTAAACTTTCGAGAAAAGTCTATTTTAAATTCCACAATGCGCAACCCACAATACACGCGTGTATCGGCGCTGCAGCGCTTTAAAAACGTGCTGCAGCGCTACTACTGTTCACTGAATGGCAGCGCTTTTATTAGCGAAGCCGCGATTTTTGGTAACTATTGATGAGCTTTGCATCAGATGAAGTGTTCTACCAGCTCAATATTTTTGAACGCCTCGAGGCGTTTGATACTTATTGCGGAAATTCTATTCATTCATCTAACATTTTTGAATTAATTGGGGGAGGGGGGGAGAAACGTCAAATATAGAATTTTAAAAAGACAACTGAAAAGTAAAACAAAGAAAACAGTTTTGGCCCAATTTTCAAACTGTAGCAAATTTTAACGCCCTCTAGCGCCTAAACCGTTTATCTTACAGATAAAATATGTAAGGCATGTAATATTGTTTATTTTTGTATAGCAGTACTATTCTCAAAAAGTGCGTAGTTTTTGAGTTATTAGCATCAAACAACATAAACAAAGTTGTTTGTCGATTTGAAAACTTTGTAAAACTTTAACGCGCTCTAGCGCTTAAACCGCTTAACTAGCTGGAAAAACCATACTTATAAAATATATAGGAAATTTAATATTGTTTATTTTTGTACAGCAGTATTATTCTCAAAAAGTGCGTAGGTTTTGAGTTATTAGCCCTAAACAAAATATAAAAGTTGTTTTGGTCAATTTTGAAACTTTGTGAAACTTTAACGCGCTCTAACGCTTAAACCGTTTACCTGACCAAAGAAACCTTACTAATAAAATATATAGGAAATTTAATATTATTTATTTTTGTAAAGCAGCATTATTCTCAAAAAGTGCCTAGTTTTTGAGTTAGCCGCGCCAAACAAAATAAACAAAGTTGTTTTGTAGATTTTGAAACTTTTTAAAACTTTAACGCGCTCTAGCGTCTAACCGTTCACTTGGCCAGAAAAACAATACTTATAAAATATATAGGAAATTTAATATTGTTTATTTGTGTAGAGCAGTATTATTCTCAAAAAGTGCGTAGGTTTTGAGTTATTAGCACTAACCAAAATATAAAAGTTGTTTTTGGTCAATTTTGAAACTTTGTGAAACTTTAACGCGCTCTAACGCTTAAACCGTTTACCTGACCGAATAAACCTTACTGATAAAATATATAGAAAATTTAATATTGTTTATTTTTGTTGAGCAGCATTATTCTCAAAAAGGGCGTAGTGTTTGAGTTATTTACAAAAACAAAATAAAAAAGTTGTTTTGGTCAATTTTTAAACTTTGTAAAACTTTAACGCGCTCTAGCGCCTAAACCGTTTACCTGGCAAAAGAAACCTTACTAATAAAATATATAGGAAATTTAATACTATTTATTTTTGTAAAGCAGCATTATTCTCAAAAAGTGCCTAGTTTTTGAGTTAGCCGCGGCAAACAAAATAAAGAAAGTTGTTTTGTCGATTTTAAAACTTTTTAAAACTTTAACGCGCCCTAGCGTCTAACCGTTCACTTGGCCAGAAAAACCATACTAATAAAATATATAGGAAATTTAATATTGTTTATTTTTGTAGAGCAGTATTATTCTCAAAAAGTGCGTAGGTTTTGAGTTATTAGCACTAAACAAAATATAAAAGTTGTTTTGGTCAATTTAAAAAGTTTGTAAAATTTTAACGCGCTCTAGCACCTCACAGACAAAATATGTCGCAAATTTAATTTTGTTTTTTCTCTTTACGAGCATTTTTTCAAACTAGTGCGTAGTTTATGAGTTATTAGCGAGAAACTAAATTAATGAACAAAGTTGTTTTACTGATTTTAAAATTTTGTCAATGTTTAACGCGCTGTAGCGCCCAAACTATTTTATAGATAAAAAAATTAAAAAACAAAATACGTAGGTAATTTAATATTGTTTAATTCTACAGAAGACTATTTTTCCCAAACAGTGCGTAGTTTTGAGTTATTAGCGAGAAACTAAATAAACAATGTTGTTTTACCGATTTTGAAATTTTGTTAAACTTTAACGCGCTGTAGCGCCTAAACCGTATTATAGATGAAAAACCTGGCAAAAAACAAGTGTAGTAAATTTACTGTAGTTTATTTATAATTAGAAGCATTTCTTTCTACAAGTTTGCAGTTTTTGAGTAATTAACCGAAAACAAAATTTGGCGAATTTCAAACCTTTATCAAATTTTAATGCGCCCTAGCGTCTAAATCGCTTGTCCGGTCCGAAAACCTTAAAGATAAAATATGTAGGAAATTTAATGTTCTTTACTTTTGTATAGAAGCATTTTTTCCGAAAGCAAGCAGTTTGTGAGTTATAAGCGAATAACTGAACAAACAGTCTCTTATATTCATTAGAAACTCGTGGTTTATTGAAGAAAAATGGGAAAACTATGAGGAAAACTAATTGAGAAAATTTATTATCTTCGATTTGTGGCTTTAAAAAAACTTGTAGAAATAATAGACGCGCTGAGGATATTTTTTACTCTCACAGCATTTTGGTAGCTTTTTCATTTGACTTCTTTAAGTCGGTAGACCTAATCTATACTATAAGACAAATATTCAATGAAAGAAAGTGGCATTAATGAATGTTTATGAAGTTTACTATAATAAATGGCTTTCAAATTAACTTTGAAGTAAGAAATTATTGTTTTAAAAATATATCAAAATATAAATTTTTATAATTAAAAGTTTCGATTGCGGAAAATTTTTTAATTAGAGTGTTTGAAGTACACATGCGGAGTTTTTCATTTTCTATATTGCCTTTTTAAAGAGTCTTAAAATTTCTCTCGAGCGACATTTGAGCGAAAACCAATAAATTAAATTTCAGTAAACGTTATAGCCATCTCAAACGTACAGGGTGTCCTTCTGCTTAGGAGGCACGTCTAGATTGCCTCACTGTCTTTTACTCGCTCTTAAAAACAAATGACGGAAAATTCTCTAGCTTAATAACCGCAAATAACGTATTGTCCTCTTTTTGTTATACAAAAAGCTCGAAATACACACCAAATTGTTTAATATCGATGTTACAATTAAATTTTTTTAAACAATTCGAAAATAATTTCAAAATGAGAAGAAAAGAACTCGCTCTAATGGCTATACAATTACACAGAAAGCTTTAAATTTCTTAGATACGTTTTAATTGCAAAAATTTTTAAAACGTTCCTTTTAAGAGCGCCATTATGAGATAATTGACAACCCGAAAAGTTTTAAAAAAACTTTTTTTTTGACTTTTCACAAAAATGTTATACACAATGCATTCTCATTTGTAATAAAGGTAAAAGTTTTATGAAGTTGCAACGTTATTTTATTTCGCGAAAAAAGTTGGAGATTAAACCTAAATTTACCCTTAAAAAAGCAGTTACACTAACGACTTTAATAAACATTTTATAAGTTTGTTAATAATTTACGAATTTGCTCTTTAATGCTCGCGAAGTGTGATGTTGGTAATAGGTTCGAATAATGAGAATAGTTTGTTAAGCAAAAGGAACTAGGCATCAATTTTTTTACGAAGTGCCCGCCATTGAAACTTTTTACTTTTTAGACAAAAAATTGC
Organism: Malthinus flaveolus; assembly: GCA_950108345.1. Classification (NCBI taxonomy): domain Eukaryota; kingdom Metazoa; phylum Arthropoda; class Insecta; order Coleoptera; family Cantharidae; genus Malthinus; species Malthinus flaveolus. Next base: position 9,582,066 of record OX467289.1, read on the forward strand.
GCAATTTACCAACATTTGAGTTTATTTATTTTGCCTAAAACGTCAATTTTTTTTCATTTTCTTTGTAATTTTAACGCGAGCGTGTTGTCGTCATCTTTGACATCAAACACCAAGATTTTTCAGCATTTCATACAAAAGTTATAAATCGCGAAATGCCTAAAAGAAAATTGAAATTTTTCTGGGACTTAACAGGGGATCTATAAGTAATACTTTTGACTTTGGTAGAACTTAAATCGAATCCGTAATACGAGCGCGAGAGAGCTTTTTAGAAGGAAAAAAAATTTTTTTTGATTGAAAACATAATTTACAATTTTATTAAATAAATTTTTTGTTTAACATAAAAGTTGTCCAAGTGTTTGAAATTTTTAAGCTTCTGTTTCTGGCAAACTTCATAAAATTAAGGTTTTCGGTTAAAAATTCGTCTTTTTCTAATACACAGGATGTTTTAAATAATTTAATTCACTTTTGGGATTAAACAAACAAAACACGTACGTACATTATTTATATAACCAAACATTTACAAAAGTTACAATCGATCCAGGACGTTATGGAACAATTTTGTACGAGTTCGTGTAACCGTTCTCTTGCTAGAATTATTTACATTTCTGTAAATTCTAATTAAAGTCTGTTACTTCTACAATTTTTAATGAAAGGAGACATACTTAACTATTTAAGGCCAATTTGACTTTGTAGTTTGTAGATTTAACATTTTAGAGGACCTAACAAATGCTTTGTAGTAAACAAACATTAGCAGTTAAGAAATTTTTGCATCAATACAGATTCATTCAGTGGCAGAATTAGCCTAGCATTATTAGCAAATAAGGGCAGAAATGACCATACCGAGGTTGCTACTGCTTCTGTTTGAGTTAATAGAGTGTGACATAGAAGAGTCACTCACTAGGGGTAAATAAATACATTTTGGGATGTACAACTTTGTCGCCTCGTAACAATGATGCGTTATGCAAAAAAATGCTAGTTTTCATTTTATCGCTTATAACTCGAAAACTATGCACTTTTTGGGAACAGTATTTTTATACAAAAATAAACTATATCAAGCTTACTACAAATTATCCTTCTTAGGTTTTGTCTTCTAGTCCATCGGTTTAGGCGCAAGGGCGTGTTAAAGTTTGACCAAAATTCCAAAATCGGCCAAGAAACTGTTGATTGTAGTTTCTCGCTTAGAACTCGGAAACTACGCATATTTAGACAAAAGCATTTTTATATAAAAGTTAATTAAATAAAAGTATCTTCAAATTACGACTCTTAGGTTTTATACGTCAGAATTACGGTTTAGGCGCTAAAGCGTGTTAAAGTTGGAAAAAGTGTCTAAGTCGGCCAAAAAACTGTTTTCTTTAGGTTTTCACTTATACTCGGAAACTACGCAAATTTAGGCAAAAGAGGTACTATAAAAAAGTAAATTAAATTAAATTTTCTTCAAATTATGACTCTTAGGTTTTTTACGTCAGACTTACAGTTAAGGCGCTAGAGCGAGTTAAAATTGACCAAAATTTCTAAATCGGCCAAGAAACTGTTGATTGTAGTTTCTCGCTTAGAACTCGGAAACTACGCATATTCAGACAAAAGCATTTTTATATAAAAGTTAATTAAATAAAAGTATCTTCAAATTATGACTCTTAGATTTTATACGTCAGAATTACGGTTTAGGCGCTAGAGCGTGTTAAAGTTGGAAAAAGTGTCTAAGTCGGCGAAAAAACTGTTTTTTCTAGGTTTTCACTTATACTCGGAAACTACGCAAATTTAGGCAAAAGAGGTACTATAAAAAAGTAAATTAAATTAAATTTTCTTCAAATTATGACTCTTAGGTTTTTTACGTCAGACTTACAGTTAAGGCGCTAGAGCGAGTTAAAATTGACCAAAATTTCTAAATCGGCCAAGAAACTGTTGATTGTAGTTTCTCGCTTAGAACTCGGAAACTACGCATATTTAGACAAAAGAATTTTTATATAAAAGTTAATTAAATAAAAGTATCTTCAAATTATGACTCTTAGGTTTTATACGTCAGAATTACGGTTTAGGCGCTAGAGCGTGTTAAAGTTGGAAAAAGTGTCTAAGTCGGCCAAAAAACTGTTTTCTCTAGGTTTTCACTTATACTCGGAAACTACGCAAATTTAGGCAAAAGAGGTACTATAAAAAAGTCAATTAAATTAAATTATCTTCAAATTATGACTCTTAGGTTTTTTACGTCAGACTTACAGTTAAGGCGCTAGAGCGAGTTAAAATTGACCAAAATTTCTAAATCGGCCAAGAAACTGTTGATTGTAGTTTCTCGCTTAGAACTCGGAAACTACGCATATTCAGACAAAAGCATTTTTATATAAAAGTTAATTAAATAAAAGTATCTTCAAATTATGACTCTTAGATTTTATACGTCAGAATTACGGTTTAGGCGCTAGAGCGTGTTAAAGTTGGAAAAAGTGTCTAAGTCGGCGAAAAAACTGTTTTTTCTAGGTTTTCACTTATACTCGGAAACTACGCAAATTTAGGCAAAAGAGGTACTATAAAAAAGTCAATTAAATTAAATTATCTTCAAATTTTGACTCTTAGGTTTTATACGTCAGAATTACGATTTAGGCGCTAGAGCGAGTTAAAATTAACCGAAATTTCTAAATCCGCCAAAAAACTGTTTTTTCTTGGTTTTCGCTTATAACTCGGGAACTTCGCATATTTTAACCAAAGCTTTACTGTACAAGAGTAAATTTCATTCGATTTCCTACAAATTATGAGTTTGAGGTTTTTTACGTCAGACTTTCGGCTTAGGCACTAGGGCGTATTAAAGTTTGACGAAAATTCCAGAATCGGCCAAATAACTGTTTGTTCTAGTTTTTTGCTTATAACTCTGAAACTACGCTTATTTAGGCAAAAACGTTTCTATTCAAAAATGAATTGCCTGAAATGTTCTTCAAATTATTGCTCTTTTGTTTTTTACGTCAAACTTACGGTTTAGGCGCAGAATGTATTAAATTTTGACTAAAATTTCAAAATCGCCCCAAAAAATTTTGTATTTAGTTTTTAGCTTATAACTCGGCAACTACGCATATTTTGACATAAGCGGTCTTATACAAAAGTAATTGAAATTAAATTTTCTTTAAATTAAAACTTTTAGGGTTTTTACGCCAGACTTTCAGTGTAGACGCTAGATCGTGTTAAAGTTTACCAAAATTCTTAAATCGGAATTGTTTATTAGATTTTTCTTTATAACTCGGAAACTGCGCATATTTGTACAAAAATATTTCTATAAAGAAGTAAGTAGCATTAAATTGCCTACAAATTATAAGTCTTGGATTTTTTACTCCAGATGTACGGTTTAGGCGCTAGAGCGTGTTAAAGTTAGATCAAAATTCATAAATCGGCTAAAAACCGTTGTTTCAAGTTACTCACTTATAACTCGGAAACTACGTTTATTTAAGCAAAAGGAAATTTCCTGTAATTTTCTTCAAATTATTGTTCGTAGATTTTTTACGTCAAGCTTACGGTTTAAGCGCTAGAATGTATTACAGTTTGACAAAAATTCCAAAATCGGCCAAAAAAGCGTTCTTATACAAAAGTAAATGAAATTAAATTTTACTCAAATTACGACTCTTAGGTTTTTTACGTCAGACTTACGGTTTATACGCTAGAGCGTGTTAAAGCTGGCCAAAATTCTTAAATTGTCAAAAAAACTGTTTTTTTTAGATTTTTGCTTATAACTCGGAAACTACGCTTATTTAGACAAAAGCGTTCCTATACAAATGTAAATAGCATTAAATTCCCTACAGATTATAGGTGTTTGGTTTTCATGTTCGACGTACAGTTTAGGTGCTAGAGCGTATTACAGTTTGACTAAAGTTCCAAAATTGGATAAAAACTGGTTTCTAGTTTTTAGCTTATAACTCGAAAACTACGCGTATTTAGACAAAAATTAGGCTATATAAAAGTAAATTATATTAAATTTTGTACAAATTATGACTTTTAGATTTTTTACGTCAGACGTACGGTTTAGATGCTACAGTGTGTTAAAGTTATTGTGTATCGGGCGTAGCGGCTAAACCAGCAATACGCAACAATTTCTCGTGGTGAGCTCTATTGTTACAATAAATATCCTCATTTTGAACTATTTAATTAGTTAGTATTTAATTAATTTAATTACTTACACATTTAATTAATTTTTTAATTTAATTTACACTCTCTCTATTTTAAAAGTGCGTAGTTTCCGAATTATGAGCGATAAACTATAAAAAACCGTTTTTTGGTCAATTTAGGAACTTTTGTCAAACTTTAATGTTCTCTAGCGCCTAAACCGTTTATGTGAAGAAAAAATTTTAAAATAATAATTTCTAGAAAATTGGACGTAGTCTCATTTAGTATAAAAGTGTTTTCTTTAAAAGTGCGTAGTTTGCAAGTTATAAGCAAAAACTTAGAAAAAGAGCATTTTTTCGCCATTTTGCAATTTTTTGGTACTGTTGAAATTCAAATTTAGCATCTCAAAATACATAAAGATTCTGTAGAAAACGTAGAGGATTGACTCTAATACGTTACCTTCTTATAACTTATAATAACGTCTTAAGGGCTTTCTTAATTTCTATATTACGGTTTCGGACGCAATTTAATGCTTTCTCGTTGCTCGAGTTAACGTCCCAGTCCTAAAAGTGAGCTGCAGATTCATGCAGAGTGGACTGGATGATCAATTATGATACACTGCTATGCACGATACGACTCGGGGCGCCAGGAAGGTACTTATTTTGCGTAATTTGAACTTTACTTTCCTCCTGAGAAGTCTTCTTGACTACAAACTTAAAACAACACAAAAGGAACTACGGCGAGTTAGATTTAGATTATTTATTGTTCAAAGCTTAGGTCAGCTTGATAGGCGAAGTAAACTTCGGAAAACTATAATTAGAGTGGAAAAGTTCTACACATTATCCTAAAGTCAATGCTCAAATCGGCTCTGCGAAATGTTAAAAACTACGAGTAGTAGGAAGGTATACAGATTGTTGCTCAAGTACGTGTTGAGAAAGTTGGTTGACCATTGACCACGCACCGCTATCGACACAACCAAATTTGTAAAAGTGGACCGTAATTAGTAATAATAGTAATTAAAATTAATTTTAGCGTCATAGCAGAAATAATAAAGTGAAGCGCCCATAAATAATAATAATTGACAATAAATATATCAGCTTAGTTTGCAACAACTATTAATTTTGGCGCGCATCAGTCAGTGATTAAAATACAACGGTTATAGTTACTCGAACAAGAGATGATGTACGATTATGATTAATTCTACCGCAATTTAGTTTTAGTTTGAAAAAAGAACAAATTTAAATTTGCCTATTTTTTATTTAGTTAACGGGAAGAGTATCGAACTAAAGTATACCTAACGCAAAAGACAAAGCGAGTTCACTTGCGGCGTATTCGCTATGAATTTTGATTTTACGCTGCATTTGTGGCGTGATAAACTACACGTTTTATTTCTAGATAAATTATAACCCGATGTATCCGAGTTATATGAAGAAGATATTCAAATGTAGTGTTACTATAACTTTTATTTTAAAAGATGGCGCTCCATTTGGAGGGCACGATGAGAATTTTTACCTTTTCGATGCTCTCTCGTATACGTATCTCTGGTAGCTGCTAAGCCAAAAATAATGAGAAAGTTGGATTAGATCAAGTAGAAACAATAAATAGCAGTTGGGAGGCAAACTTGAGGTGGTTTCGTCCTCGTGTCGTCTCAAATGAAACAGATTGTGAGTGTTTAACTTAAAAACGGTCGTGCGTTATGGTGGAGTGTCTCGGGGTCTCGGGGTACTAGTAGTTTGGCTAACAAACAATTCTATTAGATTCAGGCTTCTTTCGACATCTTGCGGTTATGTTTTCGTGTCGTTAAAAAATCCACGAATTAAGTTTCTCGGCTTATGCGTGGTGTGTGGTTGTATAAATAGGTTCTGAAATGAACAGATTTCTTTTTGAAAATAAAGCTTTCCCAAAACGTACCTAAAAATAGGAAATCGTTAAAATAAAGCAAAAAGAATTGTTTGTGTAATAAGAAATTTATATACAAGTCGGAGCCCAGGGCGAATCTTTTTTTTCTATACTCGAGGAAACTTTCGACGCGGATACATTTTTTGTGGCCAAAAAAATAGTAAATTTCTATTTTTGTTTCGGAAGGTCCTCACGTATTAGTTTAATCTCAAAAAGAAAAATTAAGAAAAATAATCGATAAAATTTACGATAAAAGATGAGAAGAGAGAGAGAGCCGAGAATTTTATTCAATTTATGAAAGCAACGAACACTATTCAATTCATCGGTTTCGTCAGTAAATTTCAAAAGATTTTAAGAATAAATTATTCATCTTTTATTGAAATTCGCGAGTTCATTTCCAGATTTATGAAAAAAATAGCTCATCATTTCTAAAATTTAGCATTGAAGTTTTGTTAGGGTTCGTTACGAAATATAATTAGAGCGCTGTACTAAATTTTATATACGGTTGTGACGTCCTCTAACAAGCTTTCCTCAAATAATATTCAATTGGGCTCTCCCTCCTTACCGAATCTCAAAAAAAGAAAGCTTTATTAAATGTTTAAACTTCGCAAAAATTTGTTAACTAAACAAAGCGCGTATTAAATCAAACTTTTCTTTGTTTTTTTTCCCTTCTTCTTTTCTCTCTTTTTTTAAATTTGGCTAAAAGCGCCGTATTAAAATTCTATCCGAAATAAAGTAAGTAACCAAACGCACGTAAATTTACACACGTACGATAGAAACTCACCCAATCAATACATAAGACAGCAACTATTTGTCAAGACCGTTTGATAAAGTACTCCACAACCGAAAAGATTGCACATTGAAACCTTATGGGAATTTATATTTATAGAGCACCCATCCGAAGCTCTTACATTTTATTTAAATATTTACAACTCAACCTTAATCTAATATTTTTTTCAAATATTTCCTCCATCCTCACGGTTATAAATTATTGAATTAATCGAAGAAATACAATGATAGGCCCTGCTAGCATTAGGTTTAATAATCGTCAAACTTTTCAAAGTATTATTTAGTTGCTTGTGAATGCAAGTGATTACTAACTAATTATTATAGTATATACTGAGCTATACTGCCCGTTTTATAGTAGGACGCACTAAAATTTCTAAAAAATGCCACTTCGGCATTAACTTAGGAGAGCCTCAAGATAAGGTCGGATTTTTGCGCTTTTTTCAGTATTTCGCCAACAACTTTAGCAAAACGCCGTTTTAGAGAGAAGCGTTGCTATAGTAAAATACTATAAATTAAATTTTCTACAAATTACTTCTTTAAGATTTTTTTGTTAGACAAACGGTTTAAGCGCTAGAGCGCGTTAAAATTTGAAAAAAGTTCCAAAATCAGTCAAATAGTTGATTTTTTTAGTTTATTGCGTATAACTTAAAACCTACGCACTACGCACTTTTTAGAAAAATTTGTTTTTTACGAAATAACGTATATAAAATTTTCTATAGATTATGTCTGTTAAATATTTTTTCAAGTTGAAAGTTTAAGCGTTAGAGCTCCTTGAAGTTTGAGAAAAATACCAAAACCGGCCACAAATATTGATTTTTGCTTTAATTGGTCGTTTATAACTTCAAAAGTACGCTTTTTTTGAGTACCTTTATGCTAAAATAGTTCACAAAAAATTTGCTACAATTGTATGTTTTGGTTTTACTTCTTAAAACAAACTGTTTAAGCACCAGAGGGCGCTAAATTTGTTACAAATCCTAAAATTGATTAGGAAACTGATTTTTTTTGATATTTGCCTATAACTCAAGAACTACGCACTTTTCGAGAAAAGTGTTTTGTAAAAAAATAAACTACACTGAATTTTTTACAAATTGTATACCTTGGTTTTTTTCTGTAAAACAAACGGCTTAGGTGCTAGAGCGCGTTGAAGTTTGGCAAAAATTCCAAAATTAGCCAAAAATTGCTAAATATAGTTTTTTGCTTATAACTCGACAACTACGCACTTTTCGAGAAAAGAGCTTCTATGCAAAAATGTAGTAGCTTAAATTTCCTATAAATTGCATGTTTAGAAGTTGTTTTCAGACTAACGGCTTAAGCGCCGGAAAGCGCTAGCATTTGTCAAAAATGAAAAAATCGGTAAAAAACTGATTTTGTTTGTTTATTGCTTATAACTCGAAAACTACTTACTTTTAGAGGAAAGCATTTCTTTTAAAAAACAAACTACATGGAATTTTCTACCAATCGCAAGCCTTGATTTTTTTCTAAGATAGTTTAGGTTTAAGTGCTAGAGCGCGTTAAAGATTGACAAATATTCCAAAATCGTCAAAAAACTGCTTTTTATAGTTTTTCGTTAATAACTCGAAAACTACGCACTTTTAGACAAAAGCGTTTTCATAGATAAATGAAGTATATGAAATTGCCTACTGATCGCATGTATAGAAGCTCTCTTCAGATAAACGGTTTAAGCGCCAGAGAGCGCTAAATTTGTCGAAAATGTTAAAGTCGGTTAATGAACTGGTTTACTGCTAATAATTCGAAAACTACTTTCTTTTTAGAGGAAAGCATTTCTTTTAAAAAACAATCTACATTGAATTTGCTATCAATTGTAAGTCTAGTTTTTTTTCTAAAACAAACGGTTTATGTGCTAGAGCGCTTTAAAGTTTAACGAAAATTCCAAAATCAGTCAAAAAACGACTTTTTATAGTTTTCCGCTTATAACTGGAAAACTACTCACTTACAAAGAAAAGTGTTTTTATAGAAAAATGAAGCACATTAAATTGCCTACAGGAGTTCTCTTCAAATAAACGGTTTAAGCGCCAGAGAGCGTTAAATTTGTCAAAAACCTAAAATCAGTTGAAAATCGATTTTTTTAGTATTTATATTGCTTATAACTTGAAAATTACGCCCTTTTAGAAAAAAGTATATTGTTTTAAAAATAAGCTACATGAAATTTTCTACAAGTTGTATAACGTGCCGTTTTTTCTTAAGACAAACGGTTCAGGTGGTAGAGCGCGTTAAAGTTTGAAGAAAATTGCAAAATGTTTTAAACAACTGCTTTTTAGAGTTTTTCCCTTATAACTCAAAAACTACGCACTTTTGGAGAAAAGTAATTATATAGAAAAATAAAGTACAATAAATTTTCTACTAATAATATTTCTTATGGTTTTTTCTCAGACAAACGGTTCAAGCACCAGAGAGCTCTGAATTTGTTACAAATTCCAAAATCCGTCATTTGATTGTTGTAGTTTATTGCTTGTAATTCAAAAACTCCGCACTTTTAGATAAAAGTATTGCGTTTACAAATAAACAACGTTGAACTTCCTACAAATTATATGCCTTAAGTTTTTCTTTATGACAACGGTTTAGGTGCTAGAGCGCGTTAAAGTTTGTCGAAAATTGTAAAATCGGCTAAAAAACTGTTTTTTATAGTTTTTCGCTATAACTCGAAAACTCGCTTACCTGATGCCTATCTAGATCGTAATAAGTAGTAATGACGACACTGCTCCGCCATTGGACTAAGAATAAAATTGGCACAAATTCGAAAAGCAAAGTCACGCTTTACAGAGTCGGGTTAATGAAGGTCGAGCTTTAGTCGGTTGACATGAAAGAGTTATTGTGTCGTCTGTTAAAACTGCGATTATACAGGGGGTTTCCGTAAATCGCTCGTTGGTCGTTTGGGAACTTCGAGTGAGAATATTTTTTTAACAATTTTTGAATTATTTCGTATTTTAGAAATATTTTGACTTTGTAAAAGCAATTTTTGAATACGGGCTACCTGTTGAAACTAAAAAAAACATTTTTTAACGGAATACTCTGTATAAAGACATTCTTGATCGATTCTCATACCTACTATTTGATGTACGCTTCTTAAAAGTTGTCTAAAGTAGACGATTTTCATCGAGTGCCTCATCGAATCTAATATTTGAATTTTTTTATTTCTCGAGCTACGCGCACAACTGGCGAAGAGCAGCTCTAATGAGCCCATAGAATCATAAATTACCTAATTTTGATTACATTTTAACAACCTCGCCCGACTTAAATTTTCCTCACTCGCGTCTCGACTCGCTTTATAAACTTCTGCCCTCTTTCGCACCCTCTAAAATTGCGCTAAAATAAATTGACAAAGGTGCGAATTCATTAAATTCAAAACTAAAATTAGCATAAATTAGCGCTAAATTATTCGGAAAAAATGTTTTTTTTTCTCGCTCATTCAGGAACAAGGAGTTTCAACAGTTTGTTAGATATTTAAATGATTAGTTATACGTTTCTGTTTTTAATGCTAATCTAACGCGGATTAAAATTGTCTTTACACGACTTTAATTGGATGCTCTGGGCTTTGGCTTTCGGGTTTCTCTTCCAATTTGTTTTTAGTTGACAGTTATTTTTAAAAAGAAAACAAGCGCAAAATAGATACAAACATTTAATATTTGAATATTTTACTTTATTTCATAATAAATAAATAAGTCGATAGGTTTCATTACAAATGACGATTAAGAGTAGGGTACGCTCTTTCTAAAAGCTTTTTTCGTAATTTACTAATTAACTCATGCCCAAATTGGGAGTGCGAATTTTTTTTGGAGGCCACTACAAGTGGATTCGTCTGTGGCGTGGGCTATTTCTTAGTTGAACATGACGTTTAATTACCAAGTTATCAATTAAAGATGTCCGAAATCCAATAACCTTTGTCTAAACTCTCCCGGATAGTTTGGTAAAGTGGATACCCTACGCTTAATCAGAACGTGTTAAATTAAAAGTTAATCTTTTATTATCATTTATAGTAATAATCAAAAATTAGAACGATAATATCACAAATGCTTTCTAACTCTAATAACATTCAACAAATAAATTGTTGGTAACAAATATTTCGATATATACAAAAAGTGCACACTTTTTAAAAATTTAAATTCCAAATTTATCCATTAAACACTCCACCGTCGTTAAAATTATTAGGCGAAGTATTTCTCGACGATAATAGATATTTAGATAATTCGCTTCCAAAGTTACTTAAAGAACTATCTAAAGTCTGATTCGAATTTGGCGAATTTGGCATTAAGGAGCTGTGAGTCGAACTTATCTTAGACGCGGTGCTCTCGGATGTAGGCGAGCAATTATTACCCATAAGCGGATCTACGTATTGTATGGGAGTCTTTTCCCTATTGAAATTTTCGCACGTTTCCTTCATCTTGGTAAGTTCTTTTTGTAAAGTTCGATACTCTTCCAAAAAGCGCTCCAATTGCGCGGCGTGGTAATCGTACGAGTTTGCCATCGTCGCAGTCGTCGGCGGTAGCGGCGAAGGCGTTGGCGAAATTAGCTGCCTTCTGTAAGTCACCCTGTTATCTAAACTGTTGATGTCTAGTAGAGGAGTCGAATTTTTCGTAGGCGATTGTTTCGAAGAAGTTAAGTTTAGGTAACTGTTTGACTTTTTATTAACCCTGTTGTGTGAATTCGAATACGAATATTTATGTCCTTCCGAAAGCTTTCTCTTGGACGATGGTTGAAAGTCCACGCTGGTCTCTTCTCCACTACTGCTATATCTGCTCTCTTGCAGTAGGGGAAATTGGCTATCCGTGCTGCAATATTTTTGATCTTTCTGTTTGACTGTACTCTTTCTAGGAAGCGTACAGTAGAGTTCGGAAAAGTCGGACAAACTATTCCCTTCACTAATTGCTTTTAACGACCCTTTATGAACCGACGACGACGCTTCGATCAAATCCGGATACTTCTTATCGAAGTCGTCTTCTAGAAAATTAGACTCGGCACTTGTGGAAGAACCGTAGGAAAAACCGGCGTTATCTTGTAAATGAGGCTTAGCTAATTGAATCAAATTTATGTTGTTTATGGGCGAATTTGCGACATTAAATGTACCAGACGTCAAAGGAGAATTTCTCTTGCGATCGTCTCTAGAAGAAAGATATAAACTAAACACGTCTTATTCGAAAAGGCCAACTCACCTATTTTCCTTGATAGTTCGTCTCGGTATGTGCAAGTCTTCCGTATCTAATAACGGAAGCTCGGACGAGCTCCACTTCTCGCTAGAAACTTCAGAACTCCAACTCTTGACGTCTTTTTGCGAATGCGTCGACGCGGTCATCCCATTTTCAAAACCCTCTTCATCTTTATCCGCGTCTTGCTCAGCTTCCACCCCCGAAACTAAACAATACTCCCCATTCTTCTTCAAATGCCCCACTTCGTTTTGCACCGTTTCTCTTTTATCACAAACAATCTTATGATTCATTTCAATTTTTTCGTAATTATCCTCGCGACGTCTGTTACGATTTTGCCATTGCATCACATATTTTCTACGAACAGTACACAAACAAAGTGTAATAGAACAAGATATTAAAACAAAGAACAATCCGGCCAAAATGCTTGCCAACAAAACTTTCCTACTTAACGTATTTTCGGAAGGCTTTCTCGAAACAGCCAAAGTAACACTAGCTTCCGATTTGCCTGCCTTATTTTCGGCCGCGCACGTGTAAACACCCGCGTCTTGCACATCCGCAGTTAAAATAGTCAAGTCACTAGAATTATTTTGTAATTGCACTACGTATAATTTTTTACCGTTCGAAAACGACGCACCCGATAAGTTACCAATCACCTTATTCTTCAACAGCCATCTCACGTTGGGCTCCGGTATACCCGTAATACGACAAGTCATTGTAACATTTTTACCCTCGACCCCCTGAGCTTTCGCCTCCATCGCTAATATTTCCGGAACACACGCAAATTCGTCCAATTCCAACTTATCCCAAGACTTGGATTCGAGACGACGCGGAAACTTACAAACCGGAGGCGTCCCGAAAGGAACGTTCTGCCTCAACATCCACTCACGCAACGGCCTAAGCTTACACGAACAATTCCACGGATTCCCCGCAACTTCCAACTCCCGTAGGCTCTTAAGTATAGTAAACGAAATGGGCTTAACTTCGACCACTTTATTATTATTTAATTTGAGCCACTCTAACGTCCGTTCGAGCTTACGAAAGGCCCAAATTTCAATAACTTCAATCTTACAATCCGATAATTCGAGTTTGTTTAATTTTGGCACATGAACAAACGCCTCATTCATGATTTTCGTTATTGGATTACCGCTCAAATCTAATTCTCTTAATTCGGATCGCGAGTCGAACGCGTGCGAAGGAATCGAAGTGAGGGCGTTGTAACTTAGATCCAATTCGACCAAATTAATTAAATTTCTAAAAGCGTATCGGTCTAAACTCTTTAAACGACACTTGGATATGTATATCTTTTGAAGATTTAGTAATCCAGCTTTGCTAAATTCGTCCTGTTTGACGGTAATTAAATGGTTCGATGTTAAATCTAAAAGTTGCGTGCCGGCGTCCAGGTGTAAAGGAACGGACGACAAGCTAGCGTTTACACAAATTACGGATTCTTTACCACTTTTCCATTTGCATTCGCACAAACTCGGACAATCGGATAGTAATAATTGGGTACAGACGCTTAGTATTATGAAAGTATGTTGGAAATTGAATATAAGTGACCCCATAACGGTTTTAAATGTTTCATCGCTCGTACGGTTTTTCTGGGTCTTCTTCCTCTGATTCCATAGCCTCTTCACTTTCTTTTGGAATCTGTAACAAAATGGAGCTTTAGTGATTACATTACGTATTTGTTTCAAAACAACAGAAAAATTTGCACTTAAACTCAGAACGCTTTTGCGAAAACCTCTACAGAACGTGTGCGCGCAATAAATTAGCGTAACGTACCTCTGCTCTATATGTACGCGCCAGCATTAACTTGGTTCGTGAAAGGTGGATTTAAGCTCTCTTTAGGTTTTTCGCTTATAACTCAAAAACTAAGCACTTTTAGAAAAAAATACTTCTATATGAAAACAAACTAGATTAAATTTCCTACAAATTATATTTAAAGCTTTTTTTCCAAATATGAACAGTTTAGACGCTAAAGTACATTAGAGTTAGACAAAAATTCCAAAAGCGGTCAAAGAAGTGCTTTTTTTAGTTTTAGGCTTACAACTCGAAAATTACGCATTTCTAGACAAAAGTGTTTCTAATTATATGAAAAAAAAATTACTTAAAATTTCCTACAGATTATAAATATGTCAAATGTTTTTTTCTACAGTACATAGGACTTGGACTAAAATGTTGAAATTGGCCTAAAAACTGCATTTATTCAGTTTTGCGCTTACAATTCGAAAATTACACACTTTGAGAGAAAAGTTGTTTTATGAGAAAATGAACTGCATTTAATATCCTACAAATTATATCTGAAGTATTTTTTTGCCAGACTAATAGTTTGAGCGCTACAGTACATTAGAGATAGGCTAAAATTACAAAATCGGTCTAAAAACAGTTCTATCGCTTAAAACTTGAAAATTGCGCACTTTTAGAAAAAAGTTTTTCTATATAAAAATAAAAAAGACATCAAATTTACTGCACATTTTATAGTATTTGGTTTTTTTGTTAGAGGAGCGGTTTAGGCGCTAGAGCACCTTAAAATTTGACAAAAATTCCAAAACCAGCCAATCGAAAATTACGCACTTTATAAGAAACTTTGTGTTATATGAAAATAAACTACATAAAATTTTTTATAAATTAGGTTGTACAGATTGTTTCCTCAGATTAATAGTTTAGGCGCTAGAGCGCGTTAAAGTTTGACAAAAATTTCATAATCGGTTAAAAAACTGATTGTTTTAGTTTATCGCGTATAACGCAAAAACTACAATCTTTTGCAAAAAAATGTTAGTTTAGAAAAATAAACTATAAAATTTCCCATAAACTATCTCTATTAGAGTTTTTTGTTAAATGAACCGTTTAGGCGCTAGAGCGCGTTAAAGTTTGACAAAAATTTCAATATGGGTCAAGAAACTGATTGCTTTAGTTTATCCGTTATAACGCGAAAACTACAATCTTTTGAAAAAAAAGTATTCGTATAGAAAAGTAAACTATAAAATTTCCTATAAATTATTTCTATCTAGGTTTTTTGCCAAGCAAACCGTTTAGGCGCTAAAGTTTGACAAAAATTAAAATCGGTCAAGAAACTGATTGTTTTAGTTTATGGTTTATAACACAAAAAATACAATCTTTTGAAAAAAAAAGTTAGTATAGAAAAATAAACTATAAATTATCTCTATTTAGGTTTTTTGCCAAACAAACCGTTTAGGCGCTAGAGCGCATTAAAGTTTGACAAAAATTTTGAAATGGGTCAAAAAACTGATTGTTTTAGTTTATCGCTTATAACACAAAAACTACAATCTTTTGAAAAAAGTGTTGATATAGAAAAATAAACTATACAATTTCCTATAAATTATCTCTATTAGAGTTTTTTGTCAAACAAACCATTTAGGCACTAGAGCGCGTTAAAGTTTGACAAAAATTTCAAAATCGGTTAAAAAGCTGATTGTTTTAGTTTATCGGTTATAACGCGAAAACTACAATCTTTTGAAAAAAAGAGTTGGTACGAATAGTAAACTATAAAATTTCCTATAAATTATCTCTATTAGAGTTTTTTGCCAAACAAACCGTTTAGGCGCTAGAGCGCATTAAAGTTTGACAAAAATTTTGAAATCGGTCAAAAAACTGATTGTTTTAGTTTATCGCTTATAACACAAAAACTACAATCTTTTGAAAAAAGGTGTTGGTATAGAAAAATAAACTATACAATTTCCTATAAATTATCTCTATTTAGGTTTTTTGCCAAACAAACCGTTTAGGCGCTAGAGCGCATTAAAGTTTGACAAAAATTTCAAAATCGGTCAAGAAACTGATTGTTTTAGTTTATTGCTTATAACACAAAAACTACAATCTTTTGAAAAAAAGTGTTGGTATAGAAAAATAAACTATACAATATCCTATAAATTATCTCTATTAGAGTTTTTTGTCAAACAAACCATTTAGGCGCTAGAGCGCGTTAAAGTTTGAAAAAAATTTCAAAATCGGTCAAAAAACTGATTGTTTTAGTTTATCGCTTATAACACAAAAACTACAATTTTTTGAAAAAAGGTGTTGGTATAGAAAAATAAACTATACAATTTCCTATAAATTATCTCTATCTAGGTTTTTTGCCAAACAAACCGTTTAGGCGCTAGAGCGCATTAAAGTTTGACAAAAATTTTAAAATCGGTCAAGAAACTGATTGTTTTAGTTTATTGCTTATAACACAAAAACTACAATCTTTTGAAAAAAAGTGTTGGTATAGAAAAATAAACTATACAATATCCTATAAATTATCTCTATTAGAGTTTTTTGTCAAACAAACCATTTAGGCGCTAGAGCGCGTTAAAGTTTGAAAAAAATTTCAAAATCGGTCAAGAAACTGATTGTTTTAGTTTATTGCTTATAACACAAAAACTACAATTTTTTGAAAAAAAGTGTTAATATAGAAAAATAAACTATAAAACTTCCTATAAATTATCTTTATTAAAGTTTTTTACCAAAACAACCGTTTAGGCGCTAAAGCGCGTTAAAATTCGCCAAAAATTCCAAAATCGGCCACACTCTGTTTTTTTGGCTTATCGTACTTACTGGCGCAAGCGTCGCTTATTGACACCTCCCAACAAAACAACAGAGAAAGTATTTCGACATTTTTAACACAACACACTGTACATTTTTACTGATTTGGGCTAAATATTAAATTTTTAATAAAACAACCAAAGGTTGATGTGCCTAAAGCTTGAGGTTTTTGTAGATACCGTCATTTTAGGTAACGTTTCTGTTTAGTTTTCTACTCCGCAAGAACATGTTACTTTTCTGTATTATTTAATGCATAACATTCTGCATATTTTTACTGATTTGGATTAATAAAATTGCTAATAAAATAGTCAAAGGGTTGCCCCAACCCTATGAGGATTCTTTCGTTGCGTGTTTATCTAATATACATCGTCTGTACCCCTCGTTTACCATTTCCACGTTATTAAACGTTAATTTAGTGCTTTAATTATGTACGTTATACAAGTAACCTACAAGGTAAATTATAAAACGTTACAAAAATATCGGCTGATTGTTGTCGAGAGTAAAATGAAACTGCAAGAAGAAGACATCAAGTTAAATTACTCTCTTAACGTAAAATGTGATGTAAATTTATTCTACAGCGAAACACTATAACTAGCTTAAAATCAATTTACTGGTAATTAAACTTGTCACATAAATTTAACTACTTACTACAATATAAACAAATCACTTTAAGGGAATAAATAACCGCAATAAGCTCGAGACTTGAAGGAAATTCAGGATAATGTCCTGTAGAAACTTAAGACAAGGGATAGGCGGTGCTCTTACAAATCTTATTTGACTCTTCTTGGATGTAAGGAGGACGAATTTGAAAAAATCGCGTACCTTGTTGGGTCGCGATTATTTTATTTTACGAGGGTGCGAGAAAATGAGTAGGTGTGGGTGGGTGTGTAGTACGTGTGTAGCTTGTACGTCTAAAAGATGGTTGTTTTAGTGTCGAAATAAAGAGAATATGGAATATAATCAGCTCCTATCTTTGCAAGTTAGCAAAGTGGCTTAAGGGAAACTTGAAGCTATAATAAAAGTTTTGTCATGAAATGAGGTGATTTAAACTTTTTTACGTTATTGAAACTAAATCTACTTTTACAAGGAAAATGTTAAAGTAAAAACTTTTTAGTCATTGTTCTTAAATATATATATATCACTGAGCATAATGGCAAAAATATGTTATATTAAGTGTAACAAACGAGAAAAACTTGCGAGTTAAATTTACTTTTTTTCGGGGGTGTGGGAAAAGAATATTTTTTTGTGAAAGAACGTGGGATGAAGGGGTGCGCGAAAATGTTGTTTTTATGAAAGTAATTTACTTTCATATAATGGCATTAATTAATTTTGTTAAATTGAAACATTAAACCTAAGTTTATGGTTTATAAAAATTAAGATTCGTTAAGATTAAATTACTTTAATGTTTTAATTAAAAAAAACTTTTTAAAAGGTTAAATTTCTACAAGTTTACGACGACGTAGCGTCCCTTGGTTAGCCGTTTATTGACGATTATGGTACGGTAGGGTAGCAAATTTAAGAAACTGCACAGTGCGTACGGGAGGCTTTTAAACATATTTTAAATTAACATCGTTACCCCAACACAATCGTACCACATGACTGACATTTTTGCTTCAACGAAAACTTTTAGGACTCATTTAGCCTTTTCTCTTAACCCCATTCGAATTTTTACTTTAAAGCAGCTAAACTACGCCGAAACTAAAAAGGCCGTATTTGTTTTATTTGTGAGAAGACGCACCATAATGCCCTTTCGTATGACGCATTGATGCAACTGTGGGGTGCCCACTATTAAAATTGCAATTTTAATTACGCAGCAAGACGAAATTAAAAATTCAATTCGATTGTAATTTAATAACATCGATAAACAGAAGGGTGACTGTGAAAACAAATGAATAAAATTTTTAATTTACATAAACCTATTTATTCACTTGATTTCCACCGTTTTAATTGCCCACTAAATGACGTTTTATATTCGAGTTAAAGAGTTAGCAAACATTGTACTTTTATCACTTCAACGCGCTCTAGTGTCTAACCTAAACCGCTTGCTAGACAAAAAGTGATAAGAAACATAATTTGTAACAAATTAATTTAATGTGCTTTATTTCTCTATAAGAGAACATTTCTTTCAAAGTGCGCAGTTTTGGAGTTACAAGCGTTAAACTAAAAAAATCACCGTTTTGGCGTCTTTTAGAAATTTTGTGAAACTTTAACGACCTCTAGCTTTTAAACCATTTGTCTGAAGAATAAAGCGAATACACATAATTTGTAGAAAATGTAGTGTAGTACATTTTTCTATAAAAAAACTTTTGCTAAAAACTGCGTAGTTTTTGAGTTATAAGCGATCAACTAAGAAAATCAGTGTTTTGGCCTCTTTTAGAAATTTTCTCAAACTTTAACGACCTCTAGCTTTTAAACCATTTGTCTGAAGAATAAAGCGAATACACATAATTTGTAGAAAATGTAGTGTAGTACATTTTTCTATAAAAAAACTTTTGCTTAAAACTGCGTAGTTTTTGAGTTATAAGCGATCAACTAAGAAAATCAGTGTTTTGGCCTCTTTTAGAAATTTTGTCAAACTTTAACGACCTCTAGCTTTTAAACCATTTGTCTGAAGAATAAAGCGAATACACATAATTTGTAGAAAATGTAGTGTAGTACATTTTTCTATAAAAAAACTTTTGCTTAAAACTGCGTAGTTTTTGAGTTATAAGCGATCAACTAAGAAAATCAGTGTTTTGGCCTCTTTTAGAAATTTTGTCAAACTTTAACGACCTCTAGCTTTTAAACCATTTGTCTGAAGAATAAAGCGAATACACATAATTTGTAGAAAATGTAGTGTAGTACATTTTTCTATAAAAAAACTTTTGCTTAAAACTGCGTAGTTTTTGAGTTATAAGCGATCAACTAAGAAAATCAGTGTTTTGGCCTCTTTTAGAAATTTTGTCAAACTTTAACGACCTCTAGCTTTTAAACCATTTGTCTGAAGAATAAAGCGAATACACATAATTTGTAGAAAATGTAGTGTAGTACATTTTTCTATAGAAAAACTTTTGCTTAAAACTGCGTAGTTTTTGAGTTATAAGCGATCAACTAAGAAAATCAGTGTTTTGGCCTCTTTTAAAAATTTTTTCAAAATTTAACGAACTCTAGCTTTTGAACCATTTGTCTGAAGAATACAGCAAATAGACATAATTTGTAGAAAATTTATTGTTTTATATTTTCCTATAGAAAAACTTTTGCTTAAAACTGCGTAGTTTTTGAGTTATAAGCGATCAACTAAGAAAATCAGTGTTTTGGCCTCTTTTAGAAATTTTGTCAAACTTTAGCGACCTCTAGCTTTTAAACCATTTGTCTGAAGAATAAAGCGAATACACATAATTTGTAGAAAATGTAGTGTAGTACATTTTTCTATAAAAAAACTTTTGCTTAAAACTGCGTAGTTTTTGAGTTATAAGCGATCAACTAAGAAAATCAGTGTTTTGGCCTCTTTTAGAAATTTTGTCAAACTTTAACGACCTCTAGCTTTTAAACCATTTGTCTGAAGAATAAAGCGAATACACATAATTTGTAGAAAATGTAGTGTAGTACATTTTTCTATAAAAAAACTTTTGCTTAAAACTGCGTAGTTTTTGAGTTATAAGCGATCAACTAAGAAAATCAGTGTTTTGGCCTCTTTTAGAAATTTTGTCAAACTTTAACGACCTCTAGCTTTTAAACCATTTGTCTGAAGAATAAAGCGAATACACATAATTTGTAGAAAATGTAGTGTAGTACATTTTTCTATAGAAAAACTTTTGCTTAAAACTGCGTAGTTTTTGAGTTATAAGCGATCAACTAAGAAAATCAGTGTTTTGGCCTCTTTTAAAAATTTTTTCAAAATTTAACGAACTCTAGCTTTTGAACCATTTGTCTGAAGAATACAGCAAATAGACATAATTTGTAGAAAATTTATTGTTTTATATTTTCCTATAGAAAAACTTTTGCTTAAAACTGCGTAGTTTTTGAGTTATAAGCGATCAACTAAGAAAATCAGTGTTTTGGCCTCTTTTAGAAATTTTGTCAAACTTTAACGACCTCTAGCTTTTAAACCATTTGTCTGAAGAATAAAGCGAATACACATAATTTGTAGAAAATGTAGTGTAGTACATTTTTCTATAAAAAAACTTTTGCTTAAAACTGCGTAGTTTTTGAGTTATAAGCGATCAACTAAGAAAATCAGTGTTTTGGCCTCTTTTAGAAATTTTGTCAAACTTTAACGACCTCTAGCTTTTAAACCATTTGTCTGAAGAATAAAGCGAATACACATAATTTGTAGAAAATGTAGTGTAGTACATTTTTCTATAAAAAAACTTTTGCTTAAAACTGCGTAGTTTTTGAGTTATAAGCGATCAACTAAGAAAATCAGTGTTTTGGCCTCTTTTAGAAATTTTGTCAAACTTTAACGACCTCTAGCTTTTAAACCATTTGTCTGAAGAATAAAGCGAATACACATAATTTGTAGAAAATGTAGTGTAGTACATTTTTCTATAGAAAAACTTTTGCTTAAAACTGCGTAGTTTTTGAGTTATAAGCGATCAACTAAGAAAATCAGTGTTTTGGCCTCTTTTAAAAATTTTTTCAAAATTTAACGAACTCTAGCTTTTGAACCATTTGTCTGAAGAATACAGCAAATAGACATAATTTGTAGAAAATTTATTGTTTTATATTTTCCTATAGAAAAACTTTTGCTTAAAACTGCGTAGTTTTTGAGTTATAAGCGATCAACTAAGAAAATCAGTGTTTTGGCCTCTTTTAGAAATTTTGTCAAACTTTAACGACCTCTAGCTTTTAAACCATTTGTCTGAAGAATAAAGCGAATACACATAATTTGTAGAAAATGTAGTGTAGTACATTTTTCTATAGAAAAACTTTTGCTAAAAACTGCGTAGTTTTTGAGTTATAAGCGATCAACTAAGAAAATCAGTGTTTTGGCCTCTTTTAGAAATTTTTTCAAAATTTAACGAACTCTAGCTTTTGAACCATTTGTCTGAAGAATACAGCAAATAGACATAATTTGTAGAAAATTTAATGTTTTATATTTTCCTATAAAAAGACCTTTGCCTAAAACTGCGTAGTTTTTGAGTTATAAGCGATAAACTAAGAAAATCAGTGTTCGGCCTCTTTTTACAATTTTGTCAAGCTTCAACGCGCTCTAGCATCTAAACAGTTTGTCTAAGGAATAAATGGAAGAGATCTAATTTGTAGAAAATTTGATGTACTTAGTTAATTTTTCTATAGAAAGACTTTTGTCTAAAAGTGTATAGTTTTTGCGTTATAAGCACTAAAAAATTTTTTGATCTATTTTGTAACTTTTGTCTAACTTTAACGCGCTCTAGCTTCTCAACCGTGTGTCTGAGGGATAAACTTAAACAACCTAATTTGTAGAAAACTTGATTTAGTATGCTTCTCTATAAAAAAGATTTTGCTTAAAAATGGGTAGTTTTTGAGTTAAAGCGATAAATCAAGAAAATCAGTATTTTGACCTCTTGGCAATTTTATCAAATTTTAACGGGTTCTAGCTTCTAAACCGCTTATCAGAAGAATAAACCTAAGAGATATAATTTGTAGCAAATTTGATGTAGTTTATGTTTCTGTAAAAAGATTTTCATCTTAAAGTGTGTTGTTTTTGAGTTATAAGGGAAAAAATAAGAAACAGCTTTTTGGCCGATTGAGGAATTTTAGTCAAACTTTAGCGCACTATAGCGTCTAAACCGTTCGTCTACGAGAAAAAGCTTTAGAACAATAATTTGTAGAAAATTTGATATACTTTATGTTTACATGTAAGTGCTGTTCTTTAGAAGTGCGTAGTTTCTGAGTTATAAGCGATGAGCTAAAGAATCAGTATTTTGGTCTATTTTGGCACTTTTGTCTAATTTTAACGCGCTCTAGCTTCTAAACCGTTTGTCTGAGGGATAATCTTAAAAGACCTAATTTGTAGAAAACTTGATTTAGAATGTTTTTCTATAGAAAAGCTTTTGCCTAAAAGTGCGTAGTTTCTGAGTTATAAGCGAAAAACGAAGAAAATCAGTGTTTTGGTCTCGTTTGGCACTTTTATCAAACTTTAACGCGCTCTAGCTCTTAAACCGTTTGTTGAATATCTAATCTTTAGATTTCTAATGCCTCGACTACCAGTTAAGCGTCTAGACTTTTATATTTTACGTACCGTAGACATATAGCTGCAAGAATCGAACTTTAAAAAAATTAAGGAAAACAAAAACAAATTTAGTGTTATTTCATTAAGCGAGTCGTCTCTAAAAGGGGCGATCCTTTTGTTATTTTCAATCGACTCTCCATTGTAATACCAAATATATAACGCCATATAATCATAAAACACCCAAGCTTTCACTTTTTGTTTCTATATTATTTTGAAAAAAGTGATAATAAACACCAAGGTCAAAATTATTCATTTATGCAAAGCTCGAGCATTTATTTGTCAAGTGATTGCGGATGTAGTGGGACGTTTATTTGTATTCAACGTCGTTCTGTCCCGTTACAGATGGTGCCTATCCTACGACGTCAAATAAGAAGCATCATATTTCACCAAAAGACTTAAGAATTTCCATTTTAATCTTGGTAAAGCTCGCGCCCCGAAAACTAAAATGTTTTAAACGTTCTCTATTATAACATTTTCTTGTGGGGAGCTTATTTAACTGATGTTGTCGTGGCTTCTCTCTTATAATACTAACCATCGCGAGCCAAAGGAGCGATAAGTCATCAATTGGAGTTTAATAAAAGCGCAGCTTTTATTACCTTTTGTTTCGTCGTAGTATCGCTTAAAAATTGTGCTCAACTGTAAATTAATGAAAATCGGCATTTTTCTGTCGATTAGACCATCGAGAAACGCTCGTATTAAATTTAAAGTTCCTAACCGTTGCTTAGAACTACCCGAGATGGTTAACTTTCAGACTTTTAATTTAATAGGCAACACTCTTTACGTCTAAGAGACATGCATTGTTGGTTGCCTACTCTTAGATATGTAAATAATTCTCATTAAACCTTGATCTAATGTGAAGGGATGATAAAAGCCAATACTCGTGAAAATAAAGCTATTAGCCTCATGTATAGACACCCATCCTATCCCGTCTGTAAGGCACCCAATTTAGAGTTCCTGGGGCTGGTTTTTATTTTCAACTTTTTCCACTAAAATAATGCACGAAAAGTTGCTGTTTGTAAATTATAAACTTTTTTCATTAAAATAATGTATTAACAGTCGAATAGTCCATCTTGTTGATTAAAACGTGTGCAGCTGGTGCGTAGATAGCTTCTACCCAAATTAATTCCACTTAAACCATTCGAAAACTAAAATCTCAATACCTAATTGACGTATTTATAGACTAATAAATTAATTAATAATAAATTAGAAATTTTTACGTGAAAACTTTAATGCATTGTTATGTAAAATTTCGTGTCTGTAAGTTTATGTTTGAATACTTAGTTTAATGTTAGAAGTTTTAGTTTGACTTCAGTCGAATAGATCTAATGCATTCGCTCCGGCTAAGTTTTCGGAGGCAAAACTTTAGTTTAAGAGGAAATATCAGAGACGTTTGTTCGGCTAAGGTCTTTAAAAGTGTAAAAAGGAATAATTCAAATATTGAATTGAATTTATTGTAAGTCAATCAAAAACTTTTTTTAGCATCCGCATCGAATGCACTTAATGTTGGGAGCTTCTTAAAACGTTCCAAATAAGTTTAACAGTGCTCGAAGCAATTTTAATATTATTGCTGTTTTTCCAAGCTCCAAAAAGTTTCTTTTTAAAGTTTCCTATTAATTTTTTTCGTCTATTTTTTTTCTCTCGTTCGCGTGGCTTAATTTTAATTCGTTTTCGAGGATTCCTCTTTCGAATTTATTTTAACGGAAAATATTCGAAAAGACAAGAAATTAAAAGTAAAGATTTATAAAGACGTCTCAGTTGATTTAACAAAAGTTTTGGTACGTTATACATTCGATTTATTTCCTTGTATCGGCTCAATTTCAATAACTTTCGAAAAGTTATTTAAGTTTTATTGAACACGTCGTTCAGTTTCTCTAGTTACCTTTCATGTAAAATCTTTATGTACTTACGTGAAAACTCGACTACATTTCTTTTCGAAAGCTCCGTAAAACGTTGTTTACCATATAAAAACAACAATAATAATTATTATATAAAAGTTTAACAAAACAAGTTGTAAACTTTGCTTCTTAACTTTTCATTGTTCGTTAAAATGTTAGCAAACTTCCATTGTCTTGTAATTTCAAACTCGAGGTAGCAAATTTTAACCGAAACAAATAAATAAAATTTATTTTAAAAGATAAGGCGATTTAAAACGGTGTAAATTTGAGACTCGAGCTGCTTACGGTAATCAATCAGTTTTTCCTGTTTTTCCTTATTCTTCTTTTATCCAAGATGAAATGCAAATATTTCTCCTTAACAAAAAATCTACGAGCTTGTAGATGTAGAATGTTAAATTAGCAGGTGTTCCAAAATATATCAGTAACGTGGGTAAACTCACAAATATTTATTGGGTTTAGGGTTGTTTACTATTGATTATTACGTATTATTACTAAAAATTGGTTAAAACCCAAAACTACATATAATTATAATTAAATTGTTTACAACTCTTATCTAAGTAAAAATTCTTAATTATATAATTTGTTTCTACTTGAGAGCTAATCAAACCCAAAATCTTGTAATTTGTCTCTTTTACACGAAAGCTTTTTAGATATATCTCGAAGTGCCTTAGGTATGGAACAATTATTTATTTACAAAAGTTGCACATAATGAAATTCTACGCAACCTTTATTTAAAGAAATTTTTGATTAAACCTTTTGTTTCTGCTCGAGAGTTAGCCAAACTCAAAACCTCGAAATTTATTCCATCGCGCGCGAGCTTTTGGGAAATATCTCGAAATGGCTTTTGTTTGGAAAAATTGTTTATTTACAAAAGTTACACATAATAAAATTTTGCACAACTTTTATTCAAAGTAATTTTTTATTAAACCTTTGGTTTCTACTCAAGAGCTAGTCAAACTCAAAACCCCGCAGCTTACTCCATCGCGCGCGAGCTTTTGGAAAATATCTCAAAATGTCTTCTGTTTAGAAAAATTATTTATTTACCAAAGTTGCACATAATGAAATTCTACACAACTTTTATTTAAAGTAATTTTTGATTAAACCGTTTGTTTCTGCTCGAGAGCTAGTCAAACTCAAAACCTCGTCATTTACTCAATCGCGGCAAGCTTTTGGGAAATATCTCAAAATGTCTTCTGTTAAGAAAAATTATTTATTTACCAAAGTTGCACATAATAAAATTCTACACAACTTTTATTTAAAGTAAATTTGAATGAAACCTTTTGTTTCTGCTCGAGAGCTAGTCAAACTCAAAACCTCGTAGTTTACTCAATCGCGCGCGAGCGTTTAGGAAATATCTCGAAATGTCTTCTGTTTAGAAAAATTATTTATTTACAAAAGTTGCACATAATCAAACTCTACTCAACTTTTATTTGAAGTAAATTTTGATGAAACTTTTTGTTTCTGCTCGAGAGCTAGTCAAACTCAAAACCTCGTAATTTATTCTCTTCGCGCTAAAGCTTTTTAAAAATATCTCAAAATGGCTTTTGTTTTGAAAAATTATTTATTTATAAAAGTTGTACATAATAAAATTCTACACAACTTTTATTTAAAGTAATTTTTGATGAAACGTTTTGTTTCTGCTCGAGAGCTAGTCAAACTCAAAACCTCGTAATTTACTCTCTTCGCGCTAAAGCTTTTTAAAAATATCTCAAAATGGCTTTTGTTTTGAAAAATTATTTATTTATAAAAGTTGTACATAATAAAATTCTACACAACTTTTATTTAAAGTAATTTTTGATGAAACGTTTTGTTTCTGCTCGAGAGCTAGTCAAACTCAAAACCTCGTAATTTACTCTCTTCGCGCTAAAGCTTTTTAAAAATATCTCAAAATGGCTTTTGTTTTGAAAAATTATTTATTTATAAAAGTTGTACATAATAAAATTCTACACAACTTTTATTTAAAGTAATTTTTGATGAAACGTTTTGTTTCTGCTCGAGAGCTAGTCAAACTCAAAACCTCGTAATTTACTCTCTTCGCGCTAAAGCTTTTTAAAAATATCTCAAAATGGCTTTTGTTTTGAAAAATTATTTATTTATAAAAGTTGTACATAATAAAATTCTACACAACTTTTATTTAAAGTAATTTTTGATGAAACTTTTTGTTTCTGCTCGAGAGCTAGTCAAACTCAAAACCTCGTAATTTACTCTCTTCGCGCTAAAGCTTTTTAAAAATATCTCAAAATGGCTTTTGTTTTGAAAAATTATTTATTTATAAAAGTTGTACATAATAAAATTCTACACAACTTTTATTTAAAGTAATTTTTGATGAAACGTTTTGTTTCTGCTCGAGAGCTAGTCAAACTCAAAACCTCGTAATTTACTCTCTTCGCGCTAAAGCTTTTTAAAAATATCTCAAAATGGCTTTTGTTTTGAAAAATTATTTATTTATAAAAGTTGTACATAATAAAATTCTACACAACTTTTATTTAAAGTAATTTTTGATGAAACGTTTTGTTTCTGCTCGAGAGCTAGTCAAACTCAAACCCCCGTAATTTACTCTTTTCAAGCTAAAGCTTTTTAAAAATATCTTAAAATGGCATTTGTTTAGAAAAATTATTTATTTACAAAAGTTGTACATAATATAATTCTACGCAAGTTTTATTAAAAGTAATTTTTGATTAAACCTTTTGTTTCTGCTTGAGAGCTAGTCAAACTCAAAACCCCGTACAATTTACTCTATAGTGCGCAAGCTTTTTAAAAATATCTCAAAATGGCTTCAGTTTAAAAAAATTATTAATTTAGAAAAGTTGCACATAATGAAATTCTGCACAACTTTTATTTGAAATAATTTTTGATTAAACCTATTGTTTATGCTGGAGAGCTAGTCAAACTCAAAAACCTCGTCATTTACTCCATCGCGCGCAAGCTTTTGTAAAATATCTCGAAATGTCTTCTGTTTTAAAAAATTATTTATTTACAAAAGTTGCACATAATAAAATTCCACACAACTTTTATTTGAAGTAATTTTAGATAAACCCTTTTGTTTCTGCTTGAGACCTTGTCAAACTCAAAACCTCGTAATTCACTCAATCGCGTGCGAGTTTTTTCGAAATATTTCGAAATGGCTTTTGTTTAGAAAAATTATTTATTAACAAAAAATGCACAAAATGATATTCTACACAACTTTTAATTGAAGTAATTTTTGATTAAACCTTTTGTTTCGGCTCGAGAGCTAGTCAAACTCAAAACCTCGTAGTTTACTCCATCGCGCGCGAGCTTTTTTGAAATATCTCAAAATGTCTTGTGTAGAAAAATTATTTATTTACAAAAGTTGCACATAATGAAATTCTACACAACTTTTATTCAAAGTAATTTTTGATTAAACCTTTTGTTTCTGCTCGATAGCTAGTCAAACTCAAAACCTCGTAATTTAGTCTATCGCGCGCGAGCTTTTTTGAAATATTTCGAAATGTCTTCTATTTAAAATAAAATTATTTATTTACAAAAGTTGCACATAATGAAATTCTACACAACTTTTATTCAAAGTAATTTTTGATTAAACCTTTTGTTTCTGCTCGATAGCTAGTCAAACTCAAAACCTCGTAATTTAGTCTATCGCGCGCGTGCTTTTTTGAAATATCTCGAAATGTCTTCTGTTTAAAAAAATTATTTATTTTCAAAAGTTGCCCATAGTAAGATTCTAAATATTTTTTATTTGAAGTAATTTTTGATTAAACCTTTTGTTTCTGGCTGAGAGCTAGTCAAACCCTAAACCTCCTAATTTACTCCATCGCGCGCGAGCTTTTTGAAAATATTGCAAAATGGCGTCAGTTCTGAAATATTATTTATTTAATAAGTTGTACATAAAGAAATTCTACACAACTGTCATTTGAAGCAATTTTTTGTTAAACCCTTTGTTCAAACTTGAGAGCGGGTTGAAGCGAGTTAAGTTGTACCTTAATAATAATACTCACCTCATCAACCAGAGCGACTTATTCCTTTGTATCGAGCTCCGAAATAATAATTGGAATTTTCATGTAGTAAATAAGTAATTTTTTTATAAAAAAGAACTACTTCCTCTATAGAATTTTTCCTCAAGTGCAATGATACTAGACAGTAAGACTAAGACAATGCGCGTATCCGTACCCTGAGAAGTGTAACAATAATAAGGCTTTAAAAAGGTATTGTACGCTTAACAATAGTTGTCAGATAGACACAGCTACATGTCTCACTCACATGTTGTAAAAGCGATTTTAATACAATACATTCGCAACATAATATGTTAGTTTCAAAAGATTTTAAAATATCAGCAATTGGAGATCCAATCCAATGTTACCTTAAAGCAAGAACCGAATCAAGCCTAAAAGGTCGACTCTCCATCTACTCGTTTAAAATAATTAAATTAGTCGTATTATAGAGTAGTGCTTGGAATAAAGGTCGTACAACGTACATATTATTATTAAGTTATGTGACGTTACTTCTAACATCCGCTTTTCAAGCCGGAGCGCCTACTTGACATTGCATCTTCTTCCGGAAAGTGTCACTTGACTTGATTTTATGTTTTAGGTATATTGTGCCCCGTTGCTCTGTTTATGACGTCATTTGACAAAGTGCTATTGCTACAAGGAACACTCTTAAATTCGGTAAATTTTAAAAGCAATTTTTCTTAGTTAGAGACGAGACGCGCCAAGGTTGAAAGTGTCGAGACGTTTCGCTAGAGCGCATAAATAAACGTACGTTTAATAGTAAACGTACGTCTTTTTATTTATGTCTCGAATTTGTATTTCTAATAAGTTTATGTACGAAGTCGTCGAGGCCGCATATTGAGTTTGGTGCTAAAATTGTGGCAAATTGGGCGTTTTTTTAAACGAAATTGTTCAAAAAAGTTGAGAGAGAGGAATTAAAATTGATTTAATTAGGCACTTGTTGATTCAACTGTTGATTGGAACTAATCACTCTTATATTAAACAAGTTATAATTGAAAAAAACCAATCGAACAATTAAAATTTTAGATGTAAAATCTAGTTTCTTAGTGTAGAGTGTAGATGCTTAATAAACGCAGATATGTTCGTATACGTATATTATACGTATAAAATTTTCAGATACCTAACGTTACTTAGTTAGTACTTATATATAATTTTTTTTTTAAATAAATGGGTTTTAGTGATATATTAAACGTATATTATACTTACTTAAAAGACGTTTATTTCAAGTATAAATTTAGACGTTAAATATACGTATATTTTTTAAATTTAATATACGTTGTCGTAAAAACGTATAGGATCATTTGATTACGTTTATTTTGCGGTAACGAACTTACGTACAGTTAACGTAAAAATGACCACGTTTAAAAATATACCAATTATATACGTAAAAAAAATGTACGAGATACGTCGTATATCACACCACGTAGACGTATATTTTACGTATAATTTACGTAGCTGTTTCTATTGGGTGGCAATCAAAGCCTTTTAACGCACTCGTGCGTAAAACAGAGCTTTAATACCAACTTAATAATTTAAAGTGTAATCGGTAAAGCTTTTTGTAATTTAAGTAATTTAGTAGTTCGTTAATCGACAATTATTTACGAGTACCTACGTGCAATTAAAATTACATTTATGTAAAACGTCGGAGTATTGAGGGCTGGTTTGTTTGCTTGTACATAACATACATAACCTACCTACTATTTATTCAACCAAAAGATTTTCAAACCAAATATTGTTTTGGTTGTTTGTATTTGCCAATAAGTCAACTGCAAATTGTTTTGTTTTAAATAAATGTATTTGATTAAAGCTTCTCGAAAGCTCGTAACTTTTCTAGACTGAAATTACATTTTTTTAAAAATCGAGTCGTCTATAGAAATGCGTACCTAAGGAGTTCTTACCGTCGAGCTCACTTGCATATTGTCGTTAATTACACATAAATTGATACTTTGATCTCTACTCGTTCGTGCTCATGGACGTTGATTATTGCGAAAATGATGAATGCGAAAATTACTTAGAATATACTGCAAAACGCTTGTCCTTGCTGTCATAAATGAAGGCATTCCAGGGAATAGCAATTATCCTGATAAGCTCTCGTAAAGAGAGGGTAATAGCAGGAATGAGGGGGTTACCGTAATGACAGGAATGGGATAGGGCAGTCTGGTGATTGGAGTGCTAATTATAGAGTTGATGAGATTCGGAGGATGCCCTTATTATGCCTGCAAGAGCCATTTAATGTTTAGTACTCGGTTTAGTGCCTCGTACACTAACACATCAAATATAAATGACGTTTAAAACCTACAATACCATCTTTCGATATAGAATACGATCAAATTTTATAAAATCAACACGGATATAAAAGAAATTCGAGCCGATGTCGTATGAGAAAAATAAACGTCCGGAACATTTAGTCAGCTCGTGCGTACAATTTTGACATTTTAATAAAGATTCCTAACAGGTACGATGTCGAATCCAAAGCTATCCGTAACATCCGTGTCCTAGAAGCTCTCCCTCTAAACTACTACCCTTAGTGTTTGAATCAATCAAAAGATGCATATAAGCAGTTGCTTTACTCGAATGGAATACTGATAAGACACGCGAGGTGCACAACGGCGTCGGTCGCCTTTTTTCGCGTTACTAGGACGCCCCGGGATTTATATTTAAGTGACGTGCACGGCTTATAAGCTCTTTCCATACACTGTCACGAAATTTGACGTTTATATTTAATGTTTTACTTCTGTATATCCCTAAGCTAAAACGGTTAAGTGTAGAAATATATTTCAATTTTCTATTTTGTTTTCAGCACAAAAAAATACTCCGGAGACGTGTGAGGAATATATTCTTATATCTACACGATGGCCCGAATATGAATCTTTTCATTGTGATTTTGAAAACTACAAGAAAAAATGATTAAATAGGCAAAGAAATAAAATTCGTACGCACAAGCTACCTCACTTACAAATTATGGGCGTGGCTACATTGCGATTTTCTTGTTCGGCAGACTTTGTTAATCTGAGACACTGTATAGGTCCAAAAAATATTTGAGATACGTATAATAAACGTGGCTTGAGTAGATCGCTTTAAAGTTTGCCAAAAATTACAAAATTAGCCAAAAAACCGCTTCTTTTAGTTTTTCGCTTATAATTCGGAAACTATGAACTTTTAGAAAAAATTGTTTTTATACAAAAATAAAGTACGCTAAATTTCCAACAAATTATGTCTCCTAGGTTTTTACGTTAGACGTGCGGCTTAGGCTAGGCGCTATAGAACGCGTTGAAGTTTGACGAAAATTTCTAAATCTGATCCAAAACTGTTTTATTTCTAGTTGCTCGCTTATAACTCTAAAACTAGGCACTTTTGGAACAAAGTGTTTCTATACTAAAACAAACGGCATACAATTATCTACAAATTATGTATTTAAAGTTTTTTTTTCAGACTAACAGTTTAGGCGCTAGGGCGCTTTGAAGTTTGCCAAAAATTACAAAATTAGCCAAAAAACCGCTTCTTTTAGTTTTTCGCTTATAATTCGGAAACTATGAACTTTTAGAAAAAATTGTTTTTATACAAAAATAAAGTACGCTAAATTTCCAACAAATTATGTCTCCTAGGTTTTTACGTTAGACGTGCGGCTTAGGCTAGGCGCTATAGAACGCGTTGAAGTTTGACGAAAATTTCTAAATCTGATCCAAAACTGTTTTATTTCTAGTTGCTCGCTTATAACTCTAAAACTAGGCACTTTTGGAACAAAGTGTTTCTATACTAAAACAAACGGCATACAATTATCTACAAATTATGTATTTAAAGTTTTTTTTTCAGACTAACAGTTTAGGCGCTAGGGCGCTTTGAAGTTTGCCAAAAATTACAAAATTAGCCAAAAAACCGCTTTTTTAGTTTTTCGCTTATAACTCGGAAACTATGCACTTTTACAGAAAACTGCTTTTTTACAAAAATAAAGGGCATTAAATTTCCAACAAATAATGTAGTTTAGGTTTTTACGTTAGACGTGCGGCTTAGGCTAGGCGCTATAGAACGCGTTGAAGTTTGACCAAAATTTCTAAATCTGATCCAAAACTCTTTTATTTCTAGTTGCTCGCTTATAACTCTAAAACTAGAAACTTTTGGAACAAAGTGTTTCTATACTAAAACAAACGGCATACAATTATCTACAAATTAGATTTTTAAAGTTTTTTTTTCAGACTAACGGTTTAGGCGCTAGGGCGCTTTGAAGTTTGCCAAAAATTACAAAATTAGCCAAAAAACCGCTTCTTTTAGTTTTTCGCTTATAACTCGGAAACTATGCACTTTTACAGAAAACTACTATTTTACAAAAATAAAGGGCATTAAATTTCCAACAAATTATGTATTTTAGGTTTTTACGTTAGACGTGCGGCTTAGGCTAGGCGCTATAGAACGCGTTGAAGTTTCACCAAAATTTCTAAATCTGATCCAAAACTGTTTTATTTCTAGTTGCTCGCTTATAACTCTAAAACTAGGCACTTTTGGAACAAAGTGTTTCTATACTAAAACAAACGGCATACAATTATCTACAAATTAGATTTCTAAAGTTTTTTTTTCAGACTAACGGTTTAGGCGCTAGGGCGCTTTGAAGTTTGCCAAAAATTACAAAATTAGCCAAAAAACCGCTTCTTTTAGTTTTTCGCTTTTAACTCGGAAACTATGCACTTTTACAGAAAACTGATTTTTTACAAAAATAAAGGGCATTAAATTTCCAACAAATAATGTATTTTAGGTTTTTACGTTAGACGTGCTGCTTAGGTTAGGCGCTAGAACGCGTTGAAGTTTGACAAAAATTTCTAAATCGGCCAAAAACTGTTTTATTTCTAGCTTACGAAATACGTATATTATAAAATATACCATGTAGACGTACTTTTTACGCTTAATAAACGTAACTGTGTTGATTAGATAAGGGGCGTGGTTTACTCGACCCAGTGACTTAAGTTAAGTAAATTTGTACCTTACAAGTCCTCCGCGTGAGGTAGGGCATTGCTAATTCTATTATTATGTTAGCCTGTGTTTTACAAACCTCTTTCGACGAATTCGAGCGAAAGTAAAGATTAGCAAATAAATCAATACCTTCACTTTGATAATCTTCTTGTTAAAAATTTTAAAGAAAAAAGGGGGAGCTGGTGTTAATTGTGTCCTTTGACAAAGAATATAATGACGCACCCTTTGCGTTAATTTTGTTGAATTAAGTTTTCATTTTGAGCTTCATCATTACGGTTTCCTTGTTCATTAATGCCATTTGAATATTGTGGACGATTTAAAAAACATTTTCTTTTTCGATAAACAATGGAGTTCAATTACGTAATTTTTGTGTATTTCCTTATTGCTTTATCGAATTTCGATTTGTTTAATGAAAAGAGAAGAAAATAAACGATGTCCCTGTAAAAAGAAACGATTAAATATATATCCAAATAAAAATTACTTTGTAAGCATAGCCGGTTGAAGTATGTAAATCCCCTTATATTCGTGACAACCGATCGAAGACAAAATGGATGAGATAAAGTGTTTTGTTAGTAGATATTTTATCTTATTTAAGGAATCAAGAATTTTCACGTTTAGCTTAATTTACACAACGTAAAATTTATACTGGTGTGGGTGGTTTCGTTTAATAATCACGATGACTATAAGGGATACTCTCATAGTGGTGAAAAGCCTTCAAAAATTTTCATTCGATTCCGATTGAAAGGAAAGACGCATATCTCGGAGATTTTCATTGAAATTGTGTCAAAAATAAAATATTTATCTCAAGACTGTTCAACTGTAATAAGCAATCCGAGACGGCGAGTAATAATCTAAACTGGCGAAAAGCTCTTTACCTAATTAACAAAGCCTTTCTTTCGGTTCTGATCAAAGGGAAAGACATAATATATCTTGATGACTCTTCACAAAAGACTGTCGTCAATAATGAGTATTAATCACAAGATTGCTCACCCATATAGATATTTCTATAATTAATCTGAGAGTAATAAGTGATAAATTCGAATTGATGAAAAGCCTTTTAGCAATTTCGAACTTTTCTCCATTCTGATTGAAATTCAAGACGCGCACGTTTTAAGTTTCATATTAGGAGTCTGTCAAAAATTGATATTTATTTCAAGATTTCACATACGTATAATATAGGATTATTTTGAAGCTCAGAAACTGTGTGAAGGATAATTCAAAATGGTGAGGTGTCGAAAATTTATTAACTCCACATTTGCTATTTATGGTTATTCTGAAACTAGAAGTGTTAGTTTGAACTAGTAAAAAAATGGAGTTCCAATCTAGAAACAACTTTTCGAGAGTGCGCAATTAGTAGTTCTAATCCAAACTGGCGAAAAACCGCACAAGTCGTACCTCAAAGGTTTTTCTTTTTTCTCCGACGAAAATTACTCGAAAATATATTGTGGTTTTAGTGAAAAATTGCAGACAAATAAATTCCAATTATCTTAAGCTTTCTCTTTCGAGTCTTTTTTCGTTGTTAAATGTATGTTTTTGTTTCCCCCTAAGGTACAAACAGTAAGGTACTTAATAAAGCTTTTAAATTTTTTGCGTAAATTCTTTATCTTAATAGCGCGGCCTACAATTTAAAATATCAAAATCATTTCATGTTTAATTCATGCGGCAAACTTTTTTTTTTCTTCACTAAATGATTAAACAGCACGAGAAATAAATTTTCTCGCAATTTTCCTTAATATTTTACTTCTCTCCAACAAATCACTGTCAGATTAACGTTACACCGACTTATCGATTACCTCTA
Organism: Malthinus flaveolus; assembly: GCA_950108345.1. NCBI lineage: Eukaryota > Metazoa > Arthropoda > Insecta > Coleoptera > Cantharidae > Malthinus > Malthinus flaveolus. The sequence goes on from OX467289.1 coordinate 9,617,372, forward strand.
AATTTGTAATTTATCCTACAGTTTATGTGGAGGTAACTGTACAAATTGGTTGTTTGCGAAGAATATTCAAAAATAATTTGTGGGACTTTTATAAACTGTCGCTGTTTAAGGGGATCCTCCAAGGTGTTCGATTTGATTTACTTTTGTGACCTCGTGGTTAATTCTTTTCGATTTAACTACAAATGGGCCAATGAATCGTTAAGTGGCTTGTAATTATACTTTTTCGTTTTAACGTTTAATTGGGGCAATATTTTGCAAACTGCGCTACTTTGGCGTACGTGTCAGTTATACCATTTAGTGCGCTTTTCGCCACTGTCGTTAAAACGAGCAAATTCTTTCTAAAGAAAAGGTAATTTCGAACTTGGAAAAGTCAAAAACGTCAAAAAAATTAAGTACAACCCCAAAATGGAGGTTTTACTTCAGTTGTATTTTAATTGAATGACCTTAGTTATAATTAAGCCATTATTTTCGATACCTTCGTAAATCTCAGTCTAGGGAGTCGTTTAGTAGGAGTTCGTGTAAATTCAAAACAGATCTAACTCTCATTTTTATTTATGTCGACTAAAAATATTTTTTATGTGCTATCGGAAAATTTTGTATCAGAATTACCGCCATCAATTTGTTGCTGTGTACCGGAAAGTTTCCCAATAAATAAAATCTCGTCATTAGGGGAAAGTTGTCGATGCTGCACGAGGCTGTATCTTTTAAAAACTTGGTTAAATGACGTAAAGAAATAATGGGGAGTCTCTACTCCTTTAATAATTGCCCACAAATATTAGTTTAAGACAAATACAGTCCCAATACACAGGTATCTACGTATATTATACGTATAAAATTTTGAGGTTCCTAATAATACGTATTTTTTAGGTATAATAAACGTAAGTGGGTGGGTTTATTTGATAGAGTGTTTTAAAGTTTAACGAAAAACTAAAAAACAGTTTATTTCAGTTTCTCGCTTATAACTTGGAAACTACACAATTTTATAAAAAACTACTTTTATACAAAAGGCAAGCACATTAAATTTTCAACAAATTATGTCTCGTAGGTTTTTACGTCAGACGTACGGCTTAGCTTAGGCGCTAGAACGTGTTGAAGTTTGACCAAAATTTCTATATCGGCCAAAAACTATTTTATTGCTAGTTGCTCGCGTATAATTCTAAAACGATGTCTTTTTGAAAAAAGTTTTTAATATAAAAATAAATATTATTAAATTTTCTACAAATTATGTATCTTAGGTTTTTTCATGAGACCAACGCTTTAGGCGCTAGAGCGCTTTAAAGTTTCACTAAAACTCCTAAAGCATTTTCTTTAGTTTTTTGTTTATAACTCGGCAACTAAGTATTTCTAGAGAAAACTACTTCTATGCAAAAAGTAATTAAACTAAATTTACAACAAATAATGTGTTTTAGGTTTTTACGTTAGACCTATGGTTTAGGCGCTAGAGCGCTTTATGTTTGACTAAAACTTTAAAAGTTAGTCAAGAAGCATTTTAATTGGTTTTTCCTTTATAACTCGGCAAATACGCATTTCTAGAGACAACTACATCTACACAAAAAGTAAGTAAATTAAATTTACAACAAATTATGTGTGGTAAGTTTCTACGTCAAACTAACGATTTAGGCGGTAGAGCGCTTTAGCTGTGACTAAAAGTTTAAAAGTTAGTTAAAAAGCGTTTTCTTTGGTTTTTCGTTTATAACTTGGCAAATGCGCATTTATAGAGACAACTACTTATATGCAAAAAGTAAGTACATTAAATTTACAATAAATTATGTGCCTTAGATTTTTTCGTCAGACTAACTGTTTAGACGCTAGAGCACTTTATGTTTGACTAAAACTCCAAAAACTAGTTAAGACGCAATATTATTGGTTTTCAGTCTATAACTCGGCCACTGCGCATTTCAAGAAAAAACTACTTTTATGAAAAAGTGAGTACATTAAATTTACAACAAATTACGTGTCTTAGGTTTTTACATCAGACCAACGGGTTAGGCACTAAAGCGCTTTATGTTTGACTAAAACTCCAAAAGTCATTTTCCTTGGTTTTTCGATTATAACTCGGCAACTGCGCATTTCTAGAAAAAAATACTTTCATGTAAAAAGTCAGTACAATAAATTTACAACAAATTATGTGTCTTAGGTTTTTACGTCAGATAAATGGTTTAAGCGCTAGAGCGCTATATGTTTGACTAAAACTCCAAAAGTTAGTTAAGACGCAATATCTTTGGTTTTTAGTTTTCAACTCGGCAACTGCGCATTTATAGAAAAACTACTTTTATGCAAAAAGTGAGTACATTAAATTTTCAACAAATTACGTGTTTTAGGTTTTTACTACAGACCAACGGGTTAGGCGCTATAGCGCTTTATGTTTGACTAAAACTCCAAAAGTCATTTTCTTTGGTTTTTCGATTATAACTCGGCAACTGCGCATTTCTAGAAAAAAATACTTTCATGTAAAAAGTCAGTACAATAAATTTACAACAAATTATGTGTCTTAAGTTTTTACGTCAGATGAATGGTTTAAGCGCTAGAGCGCTATATGTTTGACTAAAACTCCAAAAGTTAGTTAAGACGCAATATCTTTGGTTTTTAGTTTTTAACTCGGCAACTGCGCATTTATAGAAAAACTACTTTTATGCAAAAAGTGAGTACATTAAATTTTCAACAAATTACGTGTTTTAGGTTTTTACATCAGACCAACGGGTTAGGCGCTATAGCGCTTTATGTTTGACTAAAACTCCAAAAGTCATTTTCTTTGGTTTTTCGATTATAACTCGGCAACTGCGCATTTCTAGAAAAAAATACTTTCATGTAAAAAGTCAGTACAATAAATTTACAACAAATTATGTGTCTTAGGTTTTTACGTCAGATAAATGGTTTAAGCGCTAGAGCGCTATATGTTTGACTAAAACTCCAAAAGTTAGTTAAGACGCAATATCTTTGGTTTTTAGTTTTTAACTCGGCAACTGCGCATTTATAGAAAAACTACTTTTAAGCAAAAAGTGAGTACATTAAATTTTTAACAAATTACGTGTTTTAGGTTTTTACATCAGACCAACGGGTTAGGCGCTATAGCGCTTTATGTTTGACTAAAACTCCAAAAGTCATTTTCTTTGGTTTTTCGATTATAACTCGGCAACTGCGCATTTCTAGAAAAAAATACTTTCATGTAAAAAGTCAGTACAATAAATTTACAACAAATTATGTGTCTTAAGTTTTTACGTCAGATGAATGGTTTAAGCGCTAGAGCGCTATATGTTTGACCAAAACTCCAAAAGTTAGTTAAGACGCAATATCTTTGGTTTTTAGTTTTTAACTCGGCAACTGCGCATTTATAGAAAAACTACTTCTATGCAAAAGGGAGTACATTAAATTTTCAACAAATTACGTGTCTTAGGTTTTTACATCAGACCAACGAGTTAGGCGCTAAAGCGCTTTATGTTTGACTAAAACTCCAAAAGTCATTTTCTTTGGTTTTTCGATTATAACTCGGCAACTGCGCATTTCTAGAGAAAACTACGTTTATGTAAAAAGTCAGTACAATAAATTTACAACAAATTATGTGTCTTAGGTTTTTACGTCAGATGAACGGTTTAAGCGTTAGAGAGCTATATATGTTTGACTAAAACTCCAAAAGTGTGGCACATAAAAAACTAACAATTTGTATTTGCTAATTCGCAAGATTAAAGACTTGCAACAGAAGTGTGACGTCACGAGAGAGTAAAGTACCTAATTGAATGAATTATCCTGTATGACACTCACTAACAGAGATATAAATAAAACGAAAAATTCCAGGTGTTTTTATAAAGTCAACGCCTCGATGAGGAAGAATATTAGAATATCCACCAAGTAAGCTGTGCAATTACCTGCAGCTTACGTTCCGCAAGGTCTCTCTCCTCTTGTACCTTTTGTCCCCAATCGGAAAAATAATTTTTTTTTCGTAACGAAGAACAAGGGTGTACATTTTTCGCAACCTTTTAAAATGGCTCCCACATAACCTATTTTAATAATGACTTCGTTACGAGGATTACAACTTGTGAGGGTGACTGCTCGTTTCAGAATTTAATTTTGATTAATTCATTTTTTCCGCAGTTACACCTAATTTTTTAATTCTATTGTAATTATTTCCAACATAACTAAAATCCCCGAAAAAAGTCAATTTGTAAAAATTTGCATAAAATGTTTAATTATTCCGTTACACAAAAAAAATCAACTCGTACAATTTACTTGTTCGACGAGCCGTAAATTTTTCTGCTACAGGGCGGGCTCTTTCGTTAGGTGGGCGCTCCCGAACTTGAACTTCTCTTTGCGAGAAGCGCGTCGCGATCGTTTTTACATTTGCGCCCTTTCGCACATTTTTCATCAATATCGTAGGAGAAGAAAAAAAAATCTGATATTGAAATAACAAGGGTAAAGTGGGTTGACATAAAAACGTAATCAAAGTTTTGCGTCACTCACCATATGGACCCTACAATATTAGAGATAAAGTTAAAACTTGGAATCTTACAATTCACGGCTTTAAATGCTTTTCTTTTGGATATAAAATTTTAAAAGTAGCAACTACCACTTCAAGGCGGAAAGATGAAAGACAAAAATTGATAAAAACTTTTCTTTGATTTTAACTAAATAGAAAGAGATTTTATATAACTACGCGAGAGCTTTAGTATAAATATTTACTATCGGGCATTGTGTGCAGTTTCTAATGCATTCACTTTTTACCAAAGAAAAGAAAATTTATAATTAATCAAAGAAACTATTCGAGAAATATCTAATTTGCTGTTTCTTGTTTACAGTAAACACATAAAAGGGTTCTCGTTACATTATTTGCATATAATATTCCTGACGTACAGTCAAAGAAATAATTATTGGCCACTATGGGTTGTTTGGAAAAATTTTTACGACTTACAAATGGAATGTTTTATAGCTACATCACTCTTGATTTTTATGCCATTTTCTGCTAAAACGGATATGAAAAGACGAAAGCTACCATTTTTTACTAGCGCCAAATAAATTTTTCCGTGACTGTACATTCCTAAAATATTAAATTTTAGCATAATAGGCCAACTCCAATCACTCTAATTGACAATACTCGCTTAACGAAAGAGTGAAAGTAGAGCCATCTCAATAAGGCACTGTAGGTTTGTTTAACTGTCTTCTAATTAAATTTATTTGACACATTTAATACTGAACTAATCTCCTACGAAGCCACGAACTGTAAAATACTTTTGGTTTGTTTAAATAATTAGCGAAATGTTTAGTGAACGCGTTGGATATTATTTACGTATCTACTTTAAGGTTTCGGCACACATTAAACTAAATTAAATTGAACTTTTGAGGCTTGCTTTAATTAATTAAGGCCCATTCCGATTTTAACAAGTAAAAGTGTATTAAACAATGCCCTTTAAACATTGTATAATCTTGGATTTTAAATCTCTAATTCAAATTATAAAAGTTGAATCGATGGGGCTAAAAGGAAACTTTTTAAAAGTTTTTTTTCCTTTTTAATTTATTGATTGAGAAAAAATTTAATTTAAATTTAATTATAACTTTTTGGTTTTTGAAATAATTTTTATCGAAATTTTAGGGCGAAAAGGGAAGGGATTTTAAGTGAAAGGCAATTTTTAGGTTCGGAGATGTACTAACTAGACTAAACTAGAAGTTTATTGGTGTTTCAACGAGCGTCGAGCAGTCACCTATCCCTTAGAAAGATAAATTAATGCATAAAGTCGCTCAGTGAGCTAATGAGCTGCACGAGGCCACAAATTTAAGTCAATAAGTGTAATAAGTCTTTCAGTGAGCGTAAGGGATGCCACAAGTCCCTAGTACTGTCAAAAGAAGTCGCTGTGAGCCAGTGAAAAGTCACGAACATTTTATTCGGTAAACAAAAGGTTTAGAAGTCTTTCAGTGATATAACAAGGCGTTACTAGAAGTCTTTTTGTGAGTTTAGGAGTATTTACAAGTCTCTTACAAAGCTAACAAAATGCAAAAAATTATAGGTGAGCAAATGAGATTCCACAAGCCTTTCTTATGTTATTCCATAAGTTTTTCTGTGAGCTAACATAATGTCACTAGACGTCTTCCATTCCATTATTTAGAACTAGTCAAAAGTGTCATAGACGGTTTCATAGTAGTCGAAGTCTCTTAGAGAGATCATGAGATCACAAGAAGTCTCTTAGTAAGTTCATGAGTAGTTAAAGGTCTCTGGGAAAGTTTAAGAGTAGTCAGAAGTCTCTCACAGAGCTAGGAAGGTATATAAAGCCGCTCAATGAGCTAGTGAGATTTATCAAGTTTTTCAGTGAGCCGAATGGAAGACACAAGTCTTTTGGTTAGCTAGCGGCGATCATAAGAAATTTCTGTAAACCAATAAGGGATCAAAAGTATCATATTAAGTATACAAAATGTTACAACCTCCTAGTGAGGTAAGAAGATGCCACAAGAAGTCTTTCAGTGAGTTTAGAAGTAGTTACAACTTTCTTAAGAAGCTAAAGCGATGACAAAAGTTTATGAGAAATTAAACGAGACTTCACAAGTCTTTTAGTGAACAAACGAAATGTTATAAGTTTGTTAGTGAACAAACAAGATGTCTTAAAATACTCACAGTGGGTTTACGGCTCGTCAAAAGTGTCTTCGAAGGTTTAGAAGTAGTCAAAGTCTCTTAGGGAGTTTAAGAGTAGTCCAAAGTCTCTTAAAAAGCTAAAATATGTATAAATTTTCTCGGTAAGCTAATGACATCTAACAAGTCTTTCAGTAAGCCTAAACGATCCCATAAGTCCCTCGTACGCTTAGCAAAAGTCTCTGTGCGCCAAGGAGAAATCGAAACTTTTTAGTGATATAACACAAGGCTTCACAAAAATCCTTCAGTGAGGTTAGGAGTTGTCACAAGTTTCTTAGAAAGCTAACAAAACTAATGAGATGCCACACGTCTTTTATTTAACGAACTAGCAACTAAAAGTTCTAGGAGTAGTCAAGATCTTTTAAAGAGTTAATATAGATATAACAAGTATTTCAGTGAAAGATCTAGATATCACAAGTCTCTTAGAGAGCTGCAAAGATGTTAAAGCGTACGGCCAATTTAAAGAGACGTCAAAAGTCGTTAAGTCTTAAGTTTCTCAGTGAGTTAACATAGTGTCACAAGAAGTTTCTTAATGAATTTAGTAGTTACAATTGCCTTGGAGGATTTAGGAGTAGTCAAAGTATCTCTGAAAACTAAAACAATGTAAGAAATTTATCTGTGAACTAAAGAGATGCCACAAGTTTTTCAATGAACGAACAAGATATTATGAGATTGTTAGTGAGCTAACATGATAATAACAAAATAAGTCTCTCCGTGAGTTTAAAACTAGTCAAAGTCTCTTAGAGCGCTAAAAAATCTGACAAATTCATCGGCGAACACTTTCAGTGAACAAACAAGATGCAAAAGTCTCTTAAAGAGCTAACAAAATGTCACAAGAAGTCTTTCAGCGAGTTTAGAACTGGTTAAAGTCTCTTAGAGAGCTAACAAAATGTGACAAATTCATCGGTGAGCTAACGAGACGCCACAGTGAACTTTCAGTAAACGAACAAGATGCACAAGTCTCTTAGAGAGCTAACATGATGTCACAAAAAGTCTTTCAGTGAGTTTAGGACTAGTCAAAGTCTGTTTGACAGCTAACACAATATGACAAATTTATCGGCGAACTAACCAGACGCCTCAAGTCTTTTAGTGAACGAAACAGACGCACAAGTCTCTTAGAGAGCTAACGTAATGTCACAAGAAGTTTCTCAGTGCATCTTAAAGGATTTAGGAGTAGTTAGAGTGTTAGCGAGCTAACAGAACATTTAAAAGTTTTTCAGTGAACGAACGAGGCGCAAAAGTTTCTCAGTGAGCTAACATGATGTCACAAAAAGTCTTGTAGTGTGAGTTTAGGACTAGTCGAAGTGTCTTGGAGAGCTTAGAAGTAGTCAAACTCTCAAAGAGAGCTAATGAAATGTCAAAATTTTTTCGATGTACCAATGAAATGCTACAACCATTTCAGTGAACAAACGAGTTGTCATTAGTCCCTCAGTGAGCTAAGAAGATATTGCAAGAAGTCTCTTAGTGAACTATCTTCAACTGATTCTTGTCTAACTATTTCCAAAGCATTTCCTATTTGTGGCTCTTGAACTTGAACTTAAAGTAAACTAAACTTGGCATTTTTGATGCCGCGACTAGACTCGGCACGTCTTTGGAATGCTTTTAATCTGTGTGCGCGGGATGATACTACCTACCTCACTTCGTTAATTTAGCTTTATGAGTTTTAATTTTTTAAGATCCAAGTTTTCCACGCTTGCAACAAGCAAAAAAAGCATTTTTAAACCTAAGCCTTCGACCTTCTTACCTTCTTACCGACGTAAATAGGCAAAATGAGTAGTTGAGTAGACTTTGATGTCGTCGACATAATTTCGAATTGAATTATGTACTAAACTTTGTGCGGTTTCAGTTTAACGTCCGTTAATTCCACTAATTATGATCGCATATTGACATTCACTCTAGCGCTTTTAACGGCTTCATTTAGGCATCGTTAAAATTATATCGCTTTTAACGAGTTGATGATTGGCGTTATTAATTCCGCAATAATTTCGTTAACAATTCGTTTAAATAAATTACCAAGATGTTGTTTTATAAAGGATTAAAATGAAAGGGATCGCGCGCACCGTCTCCAATAAACTGAAAATGTGTCATTTTTCTTTTCACGACTTGCTTGTATAAAGGGGCGAATAAAATTTTCTTTGTGACTTTGTTTTTAGTTGAAATTATTCCGAAAGGGATGTGATTTGCATGCATACTTTGTACAATTTTACGGCGAGGTGCTAAACTTTTGCAACAAACAAGGATTACCTATTACATTTTTCCGATCGTTCGAATATTTTTACGATTATAACGACTTAAAGATTTGCAATTTTTCAACGAGTGCATCGGAGGTTGGAGGGGAGAAAAAAAATTTTATTCTAAATTTAAAACTTTGTGCGAAAGTGTAACTTTCTCTTTAATAGCATCCAAAATGACGGTATTAATTTTAGTGTCGCCTTTGGGACTTAATTGATGAGAAGTTACTGCGCTGTATTTTAGGTTTTGTGGCTCAAGACAATAGCCAGTGGTGAGAGACTTTACGTAAACCGTAAACCCCCGAACCACCACTTGATTATATACCCCTATTATTTTAAGGACTTCCTAGATGGGTACTTTCGCCCTAATAAAATTTGTCAATTAACATATAAATGATAAGAATTATACGGTGGAGTTAATTTCTTCTTTATTTATAAAAATTTCACAATTAAGGGTCGTTTTAACTGTTAAAAAGTGTGTAATGCATACAAAAGGGCGTTACACTCAAAGTGTCTTTAGGGGTTGTTACTTCTTAAAACGTAGGCTTATTTAAACGTGACAAGTTTTTAATTTGCTCTCCTTCGAATTAATTATGAAAGCTTTTACTTATTATTTGGCTTTTACTTTTTCATTTTCTTCCTGAAAGTGACACAAGACCCGTTTTTCATTTAATGATAATGAGCCTCCATGCGCGCTCTTCGCCATTTTCGGCCTCACCTAATAGAGCGTGTCTAACTGGACTCTCGCTCAAAGCATGCAGAGGTGCAGAGGTTGAGCCCATAGTGTCTCGAGGTGACACTTTGAGTAGAACAGAGTAGAAGCTTTGTTAGTAGATGGTCTATGCGGGTTCTGGCGCTGAATGAATTAATTCAAGTTTTTTTTATTGATTTAACCACCCCATTCAAACCACGAATCGTCCGCAAAAATTATAATTTAATTACGCGTAGTGCTCAACTACTACTATTATTTGAAATGAACACCAGAAACTCTCTGTTATATCCTCTAACACGAGCCCAGAGTGCCTAGAAAGGACACTCTGGAGCGAGCTTGGCCCCTCTCGGGTCAGTTTGACATCTACTGTTAGTTGTCACTTTATGCAACTCTAAACTTTTAAAACTTCCGGCGCAACTAGCCATCTCCCATCAACCACTCACTTGTCGTTGACTTCAATGTTAGCACTTTCCGCTCCTTCAAAAAGTGTGTGTAAGAGACAATTATTCGAAAAGTTTTCATAAAGTCAAACAGCAGACTTCTGGGAGCAAAATAAAGCGGTAATTGAACGAAAAAGTTTTCCAAGTTAAAATTAGGCTCCGAATAAATCGTAAACGTGTCATTTACATCTGATGAACTTTATTTTTTATAAAAGAGCGCTCTTAAGTATGCTTTGAGACGTAAAGTAAAGACCATGTACGTCGTGATAAGGCTAAAAACCAATTTTTGTCCAATATTGCGTTAATTCTGTCTGTTTTCATATTGGAAGAGAAGAAAATCGAAATTTAAATACCTTTCGAACGTATAATATAAAAAGTTATACGTTGAGTATAAAGTTTGTTATTAAAGTGACTTCGTAAAAGTTACATACACCTCGACTTATTACATACAGTGCAAACTTTTTAAAATTTGAGACACGTTCGTATAACAACGTCAAAATACATATTTCATATTATTATAACTAGACGAAGAGTACATGAATGCATTTGATAGGTTGCCTTAAGGCTACAACTCAATTAAAAACAACTTGTTGATAAGTTCATCCAATGTTGCGCTTCAAGAGAAATCGTTACTGTTGCTTGAAACAAAAAAATTAGAAATGAATTTTATACTGGAGCATTTATTTAAGTGACCAGTCGAGCAGTATGTAAATCGATATTTTGGATTATTTAAGAAGGGGAAGCTAGCTTCTTTCAACTAGGCCACTTATGTCTATTATAGTTCCTCCAAGCAGCCTCACACCGTGTCCAATAGATCTCAAGCTGTTCTACTTGTACGACAAATTTTAGAATTCTGCGAGGAAGGGTTGGGCTTATTCTGGCCATGTCAAGTCAGAAGAAGTCCTCCAACAGTATACCAGTTGCTTTGATGACTAGTTCAGGGCCACACGAACGGTTGTTTGAATGATGTCACAAGAAGTCTCTCAGTGAGTTTACGACTAGTCAAAAGTATCTTAGAGGGTTTAGGAGTAGTCAATGTCTCATGAAGAGATAACAAAATATCAAAACTGTAGCTATGAACTAAAGAGATGTCACAAGTCTTTTAGTGAACAAACGAGAATTCGTAAGTTTCTCAGTGAGCTCACAGGATGTCACAAGATGTCTCTCAATGAGTTAAGGACTAGTCAAAAGTATCTTAGAGGTTTTAAGAGTAGTCAAAAGTCTCTCAGAGAGTTAATAGAATGTCACAGATTTATCAGTGAACCAAAGAGATGTTACAAGTCTTTCAGTGAAGTAATGAGATGCACAAGTCTCTTAGAGAGCTAACAAGATGTCAAATATTGAGGGTAATACTAATAGGACGCTACAAAACTATCAATGAGCGAACAAGAATTCATGTCAGAAAAAGGCTCGCAGTGAGTTTAGGACTAGTCAAAGGTGTCTTAAAGGGCTTAGTAGTAGCCAAAAGTCTCTCAGAGAGCTAATAAAATGTCACAAATTTATCAGTGAACAAAGGAGATGTTACAAGTCTTTAAGTGAACGATCGAGATGCACAAGTCTCTTAAAAAGCTAACAAGATGTCAAACATTTAGGGCAATACTAATGAAACGCTAGAAGGCTTTTAGTGAACAAACAAAAATAAGTTTCTCAGTGAGCTGCAATGATGTCGGAGTAAATTTAGGACTTGTTAAAAGTGTTTTAGAGGGTTTAGGAGTACTCAAAGTCTCTTAGAGAGCTAACAAGATGTCAAATATTTAGGGTAATACTACTGAGATGCTACAAGGTTTTCAAAGAATGAACAAGAATTCATGTCTCTCAGTGAGATTACATGATGCCAGAAAAAGTCTTGCAGTGAGTTTAGAACTAGTCAAAGGTGTCTTAAAGGGTTTAGTAGTAGCCAAAAGTCTCTCAGAGGGCTAATAAAATGTCACAAATTTATCAGTGAACAAAGGAGATGTTACAAGTCTTTCAGTGAACAATCTAGATGCACAAGTCTCTTAAAAAGCTAACAAGATGTTAAACATTTAGGGCAATACTAATGAGACACTAGAAGGCTTTCAGTGAACAAACAAAAATAAGTTTCTCAGTGAGATACATCGATGTCACAGTGAGTTTAGGACTCGTTAAAAGTGTTTTAGAGGGCTTAGGAGTACTCAAAGTCTCTTAGAGAGCTAACAAGATGTCAAAATTTAAAGAGAAACTAACGAGACGCTACAAGTGTTTCATGAACGAAGTTCCTCGGCTAGCTTACTACGCTAACCAGTCTCTATAAGCCAATGAGGGGTCACAAGAATTTTATTGAGTAAACAATTCTGTACTGAGATAACAAGATGTCGCAAAAAGTATTTCAGTGAGTTTGGAAATAGTTACAAGTCTCTTAGAAAGTCAAAACGATGCCACAACTTTATGAAAAATTTAACGAGGCGCTATAAGTCTTTCAGTGAACAAACGAGAAATCATAAGTTTCTCATTGAGCTAACATTATGTCACAAGAAGTCTCTCAGTGAGTTTAGAACTAGTTAAGTGTTTTAGAAGAACTAGGAGTAGTAGTAGGGAGTAGGGTAGGCTGCTTTCAAATGCATGTTCAGGTAAATGCACACTGCTCCAGATTCCTGTTGACTTTTAGATTCATTGGTAAAGACAGTTATGTCTGTTTTAATGTTCACATTTGGCTCTATTAGAGTTTGAAAGTATATGATGAATATATATTTTGGGGAGATACGGTCGACATCCATCTCCAAGAGAGGCAGCTTCTTAGAGCACCACTCGATGATTTTGGTGCGTTCGTATTTGACGGAGCATAATCCCCATCCATGCAGTCGAAATGCTGATTTTGTTGCCATCTCTTCCACATATAAATCCCTCAAGAGAAGACCTAGAACTACCCCCTGAGCTGCCGAAACTGCTATAATAGCCATGAAACAAACAAGGCTCTGTGTTTGTCTAGGAGACTGTTACCAGTGATGCTATGGCTAATAGTAGCAGTGTTGAGCCTTGAGAGGATTTTAAGAGAAACACCCCACTGCCCTGCGGCACTGCACACGCGCCTAACTTGCTGTTTGTTCTGTAAGTCGATAATTCGTTTATTCGATGTTAATATCGATTGAATAATAAGTCGATCAGTCGAAGTTAGTAAACTACTCAACTAACTGCTTAGGGATTAGGTGATCGATCGATCTTTTGAAAAGTTAGTTTTCCCAACAATTTTTGTAGCGAATAACCAATTTATTTTGTAACCGATTAATTACATCGAGTTTAATCGAATAACTGATCGATTACTCGTTTTCTGCCAACTCTCAATTAACTTCAATTGCGTTTTAATGCGGATATAAAATTTGCATTAAATAACGTATCCTTAACACCTCTTACGGTTATTAATTAATAACTAATTTAGTTTCCATATTCGTCTTTTATCTGTAGCGGAATAAACGTATAAATAGCAAAGTTTACCTTTTGATTTTCGTAGTTCGTGTTCGAAATGAAAATTGTGAGTATAACTAAACCAGGTAGTTGTAGTTGTCTCGAGTTGTGGTAACAAATTTAAACTTTTAGATCGTAGGATTTTTCGTTTGTACGCTCGTGTGCGCTCATGCACAACAACCTGTTGGTTGGAGATATCTTCCATTGATTGGCTCATCTGGGATCGTTTACGGCGATGCATCAGTGGGTGCTTCGGGAATTGTAAGTAGGAATCGAGTTATTGGGCCTTCAGGTATCGTAACTAGAAATGATAACGTCGCTCCTAACGGAATAGTTAGCGAAAATGGGATAGTGAGTCCTACAGGTTACGTTACGCGCAATAGAGTCGTAGTGCCCGAAGGGGTTGTGACGAGAAACAAAGCCGTAACTATCGACGGGATAATAACGCAGAATTCCGTTGTCGATCGTAGTGGATACGTGTCGAGAAATAGGGCCGTTAGTTCCGAAGGTATCGTTACGAATAACGCCGTTGTTGGCCCATCAGGAATTGTCACTTCAAATTTGGCAGTTAGTCCTGAAGGTATTATTTTACGAGATAGAGTAATCGACGCTACAAGAAATCGAATTGTTGGAACTCCTGGAGGAATTTTAACGAACGTCGGACTTAACAGGTTTACCAACCAGGGCTACGATGGCATACCAAGAGCTTGGATTAATCGTCGCCCAATTTTCGTAACTCCGACCAACTCTCTCATCGACCCGGATGGTTTTATTACGGATGGGTTGGCAATCTTATAAAAGGGGGAAAATGTAAATTTAAGTGGAAATATAAAATAAACAGTTTACCAAAAATTCTCGTAGAATTAATATTAGCCCTTCAAAAAAAACAAAAACGCAAAAATACAATAAAAATTTAATTGCTCCTAACAATGCAATGTCATACAATTTCAACTCGGTTGAATTCAAAAAGTTTTGAGTTAAGCAAACCGAGTGACATTTTATTTGTTTTTCCATTCTTTTCTGTCTATTTTTCCCATCTTCTTCTTCTTCTTCGCCACATCTTTCACTTTCACTCGCCAAACTTTAAAAGTCGCCCTAAACGATAATTGCGATGATTTTCTCTTTTTGTGGTGAGTTTTGGAACTTATCCATCACCGTTCGGTCGTCGGAGTCGTTCTTATTATTGTTGCTATACACAACAACACGTTTGCTCTTTAATTAAATTTAAATGCCCCCTTTTCGGTTTTATTAAAAGCCATTTTACGAAATGACCCTCATTTGTAAATAAAGTTTCTTGCTCTCTATGGTTACCCTCTGCGTTTGTATTAATAGTTTGATTACAAAACTCTGCAAATTACTGCGCTAATAAACTTGAAGTGGAATGTTCGTGTAGTGTTCGTGTTTTGTCTAATTTAGAAAATATTTTAGTTCGGATGAATTTATATAACTTTTGTGTATAATTTTGATAATTAATTTAATAATGGAAGAGAATTTATCGTAAATTAGGTCTACCACGAAACAAAAGGTTCTACCTACGCTCTGTTCTGCAAGACTACAGCGCACTAGTTTCATCAAATCTGCTTAAATAAGCGTTGAATGAGCTAATAGTACTCTTACACACAATCGGCTCCCCTAAGAGTTTTTTGCAGCAATTAGGCATAAGTGCCTTGGTCTACTCTTTACAGGCCCCGAATCCTTCCAAGAACTGTCTAAAAAGAGGGTATTCTTTCTCCAAAGGTTAAGGAAACCTGAAGCTAGCCAAGGTGGTACAATCGACCCCCAATTATCTGAGGACGTGAAATCGGGGTAAACTCACACTCACAAATGGGGAAGGATCTGCTCGATCTCGATTGCAGAGGGCGCAAAGAAAAGACGACTTTCTCCAAATTTTGAACTGCGAGTAGTGTGAGCATCCTTGGATGTGACCACAACAAAAACACAAGGGGTGCTCCCACGAAACTTCTGGTATTCTGCACTTTTTATATTTCGCGGGCGAGAGCCCGCTAGAGCTGGATACGGTAGTCATAGTGTTGATACAGCCTTCTCACCAAGGGAGATATACACCTAGTCAGACGTGGAGAATGCATCACGGTTTGTCCAGTACTTAGCTGTTTGACACGGAAATATTTGGTAGGGATCTGCCTGACGCCGTCGATGATTAAACTGATTGTCCGTAGATCACCAGGTACTTATTCAAGCTCCACAAATCCCTTCTTTAAGGACTTCGTTTTAGCTTCGTCAGCATCATTCTATAAACTGACCATAAACAAGTCTTCGAGACTTGGTGCAGCTAATCCTCAACTAGGTAGCCCCCTACCTAAAAATTTCGTGGGCAAAAGCTGGGGTAGATACGGTAGCCAAAGTATTAGGGCAACCTTCTCAACAGGGAAGGGAGATACCTAGTCAGCCGGGGGAAGCTGGGCGCCTTGTTGATCCGTTGACGTTTCAGCTTCGTCAGCATCGTGTCTTCAACTGACACTACGGATGATATAGGAGCCCAGGGACGGTGCTACTTCTACCAGTCTCTTGAGGTCAGATTTTTAAGGGCACCAGTTTTGATGCTCAGTAAGATTGTATATATAATGTCTCATATCTTAATACATAGCATCCTCGTAGGGGACGATCCAACCGGCTGTACTGGAAAAGGTCTTACGGCAGAGTTTGCTAAGGTCTAGTGCAGCCTGTCCCCAACCAAGGGGTTCATTGCTTTGAAATTTGTATTTTGCTGGCAAGAACTAGGGTGGATACTGTAGCCAAAGTATTGGTGTACCCTTCTCACTAGGGGTGGACTGCATCTAGTCAGACGGGTGCAGTAGATCATGGTTTATCCAGTTGGAAAACATTCAACTGTCTGACGGAAAAATAACTGGCATCTTCCCGATGCCATCGGGCGCTGTGCCGATTTTTTGCCGAAGACCGCCAGGTTTTGGACAGACTTATCTACGCTCTCCAAATCTTTTTTCTAGAGCAGTGAGGGGCCTTGTTGGCCCCCGGCTTGCAAACTTTGATGTTTTAGCCTCGTCAGCATCATGTAATAAGCCGATACTACAGATAAGATGGGAGCCCAGGGAGCGGTGCTACTCCTGATAGTCTCTAGAAGTCGGATTCGACCAGATCAGCACCAGTTTTGACGCTATCTATCGCTAGTTTCGTATCTGATATTCATACATAGCGTCTCCGCAGGGGACGATCCACACCGGCTGTACTAAAGAAGGTTTTACGGCTGGATGCCTGGTGCAGTCGGTCCCCAAGCAAGAGGCACACTACCTGGAAATTTGAATTTCCTGGGCAAGAGTTGGGGTAGATACTGTATCGAAAGTGCTAGTGCAACCTTCTCACCAGAGAAGGGATCTTACCGATGCCGTCGGTCATTATACAGATTGTCCGTAGACTATCACCATCACTAGGTCTCAGACAGGCTTATCCAAGCTCGTTAAGTCCCTTCTAGTAACGGGGCGCTTTGATGGCTAGCGGCTTGCATACCTTGACGTTTCAAACCCTTTATTCTGATAAAGGTCTTACAACTGGGTTTGCTGAGGCATGTTGCAGTCGTTCCCCAATCTGGAATTTTGAATTTTGCGGGCAAAACCTGGGTAGGACACAGTAGCAAAAGTGTTGGGACATTTTTCTCACCAGGGGAGGGATGTACCAAATGTACCTAGTCATACGGGGAGAGTACATCACGGTTTATTCCGTTGAAAAACACTCAACTACTTGACGCGAAAATACCTCGTAGGGAGCTTCTCGATGCCATCGGTCATTATACCGATTTTTTTTTGAAGACCACCAGGTTTCGGACAGACTTATCATCTTATCAACGCTCACCAAATCTCCTTTCAATGGCAGTAGGGTGCCTTTTTGGCCCGCGACTTGGATATCTTGATGTTTCAGTTTCGATACACTGATACTACAGATAAGATGGGAGTTCAGGAGGCGGTGCTACTCCTGCTAGTATCAAGATGTCGGATTTGTTAAGGCATCAGTTTCGGCGCCTTGGGTATTATAGGGTTTGTAATGTCTCATACCTCATATCCGTACATAACGTCCCCGCAGGGGACCACCTACACCCACCGGATGTACTGAAGATGGTTTTACGGCTGGGTGCGCTAAGGCCTGGTGCAGCCGGTTTTCGGCCAGGGGCCCACTACCTGGAAATTAGAGAGTAGTTGCGGTATCAGCAATCCCGAAATTAATCCTTTGAAAGATGGTTCGGTTCGGTACTCCGTGTAAACCCGTAACCTGGTTGTTTTTGTGCGTGGGGCGCCGTCTTTAACCAAACTCGACCTTTCTGGGCGCTAAGCCCAGCGCGATGGTCGTTTCTCCCGACATTTTACGGTAATTCACTTTTGTAAACTTTTCTTCCAAAAATTTGAAACAGCATTGGCAAGGTGCTCTAAACTTGATTAATCGTTTAGAATTTTCGTCGTTAGTAAGAGCAAAAAATCGAATCGAAAACGAACTTTCAACTCACTCTAAGCTACCGATCTATTATTTCCGAGGGTGCGATTCGAGTTTAAAAAAACCCAATCTGTTGATTTAGGTCTAATTTCTATTTTGATACCTATAAAATTCGTAATTTAACGACGCTCAACTATAAATTTTAATGTAATCCCTCCATTATGGACTAAATAATGTTTGATATTGGAAAGACATCAAAACCAAACCCGCACGACGTTTAAAACTTGAAGGTTGTGTTTTGTGTGCGCTCTCATGTGTAAATGTGCAAAAGGGAAATTTACGAGAGAACTAACTAACTACAAGTGGGGCTTGTTGGGGCTCAATTTTTTTTTAAATCGATGGGTTAAAATGAAATGTGTGGTCGTTGATTAACGAATATCTAATAACGACGGTTTATTAAGGGTCCGAAATGAAAGTATAATAAAACTTGTTATTGTGAATGTGCTCCGGGTATAAATCATGTAAATTTCGCTAATAACTTCGCTATCTCTGTGCGTTCGAACGGCGGTTGTGGCATTAATAGTTCACGACAGCAGCGCGAATAGAATACTTAAATACCGAAATGAATTCATTTTGCTACGATATTCACGTCTACTACAATTACTTGGTTTACTACAAAATGTCAAATTAAATAAAGACATTCGTATGTTCCGGAATTTAGAATAAAGATTATCATTAGGTAGGCAGACATCCATTTTTCCCTTATTAAATAAATCCCAGTTCAACTTACCCTAGCGAGTTTTGAAAATTTCGTCTCAATCCTTGTAGTAGCTCCTAGGTCCCTGTAAATAAGACAAAAGGTTATTTCGATTCTCAAACGAGCCCTTTTCGTCAGTTTCGTCCCTCGCCAACTATCATTTATTCAAATTTCTGTAAGGGCAAAGAAAAACCGTTTTACGACACTTCTACTCGAAGCGTAATTATTTTAATTAAGTGGGATTTTGGGACCGCTGTTTAGTTGGGACTCGGCTTTAGTCCTCTAATTCTTGCACTCTGCAATCAAATTAACCGAGACGAATATTTTCGTAAATGTAAGCGAAGACTTTTCTTTTTTTTCAGTTGAAAATATATATGTATTTTCTAGTTGTGTTTTTCTTTTTCGAATGGGTCTCAAATGATTTCCTTTATCTTACCGTTTGTTAGGTACATCCTACATAAATGCATGCCTCGAAAAAAAAACCTCAGTGTTGTATGAAAAGAATCTCAAGAGGGTTGGCATGAATACGAAAAATTTTTCCTTTTTTTGCCACACACTCATACAGGGTGTATTAAGAGCGCCCAACTTTTTTTTATTTTTAACACTTCTAACGTCAGTTTATTACAAAAGCTTTGCAAAACTTAATAAAAAGGGACTAAAATAAGTTTTATGTACTGCACCAAGTAATCAATCAAACTAATCGAATTTGACGTCAGCATAAAAATTTGCTTAGTACACTAATCGACCGACAGGTTGCCAAGTTTTTGATGGTTTTCTAATTAATTAAGTACGTGACGTGTACGAAATCAAAAAAAAACTTTTTCTTTTTTTTTTAATTCAAAGGAAAGCAATTAAAAAATTTAAATATTTTAAATTAGGTGCCAAGCTGCCAACTGCACGACGTGTACAATTTTCTGCTGCACGATTACATAAGTGTGTACTTTAATTATGGCACAACCACCATCTTTTTTACGAAATTGTTCGTACTTCGTAATTGTTGCTTTTCATACAGAGACGTGCGAGTTCGTTGAGATGGCGTCGCGTGTTGGTGTTTAAGAAAGTGCAAGAGAATTCTTAGTCTGGGCTTCAACATACTGAAGTTGTCACGTTAACACCCCCCCCCCCCCTCAAATAAAATTTTTGATACTTTAGACTTTGGAGAGGCTCACGCGACTCAGTGGCACTTTCAGAAAAAAATTTATTGTACAGTATTACAAGCTAACATTTGTACAATACGAGGCATAAGTACAAAAGAGCTTAAGAAGGGAGTGGAACAACCCCCCCCCCCTAAAATAATCTTCTCTTACAGTAACTTTTGATTAAATCGCCTAATGTAATCCAAGTCAAATCTAAACTTATGTTGGACTGTCTGTAAAGCCTGGCGCCTCTGGCCTAGCTCCGCAGAGTTCAAGAAACCTCCAATTAAATAATCTCCGACTGCGCAGCTACATAACCATTTTGGGCACACTGTCTCGAAAAAGGGGGTTATTAGCAGAAACCAAAAAAAAACAGCTATTTACCGATTTTGGACTTTTCCTCGCCTTCTAGGGCCTAAACCGTGTGTCTAAAAAAAAATAAAAAATAAATAATTTGTAGAATACTTCGCCTAGTTCATTTTTATATTGAAGTACTTTTATCAAAAAGTCAATAATTTTCTAGTTATAAGCGAAAAACTAAAAAAACAACTTTTTGAGCGATTTTGAAATTTTCTTCAAGCTTTAACGCCCTCTAGTGCCTAAACCGTTTGTCTAAAAAAAAATAAAAGAAACATAATTTGTAGAAAATTGAATGTAGTTTATATTTTAATAAAAGTACTTTTATTAAAAAGTCGGCAGTTTTCTAGTTATAAGCGAAAAACTAAAGAGACCAGCTTTTTAGCCGATTTTGAAATTTTTGTAAATCTTTAACGCCCTCTAGCGACTAAACCGTTTGTCAAAGAAAAATAATAAAAGAGACATGCTTTGTAGAATACTTTACGTAATTTATTTTTGAATTAAAGTACTTTAATTAAAGAGTCAGTAGCTTTCTAGTTATAAGCGAAAAACTAAAAAAACAGCTTTTTGGGCGATTTTGGAGTTTTCCTCAAGTTTTAGCGTTCTCTAGCGAGCGACTAAACCGTTCGTCTAAGGGTAAAAATAAAAGAAACATGATTTGTATAGTACTTCACATAGTTTAATTTTTAATTAAAGTACTTTTATCATAAAGTTGTAGTTCTCTAGTTATAAGCGAAAAACTAACATAACAGCTTTTTGGCCTATTTTTTAATTTTTATCAAGGTTTAACGTCTTCTAGCGCCTAAACCGTTTGTCTAAAAGAAAAAATAAAAGAATCATAATTTGTAGAATACTTCACGTAGTTTATTTTTGGATTTAAGTACTTTTATCAAAAAGTCAGCAGTTTTCTAGTTATAAGCGTAAAACTAAAGAGACCAGCTTTTTAGCCGATTTTGTAATTTTTGTAAGTCTTTAACGCCCTCTAGCGATTAAACCGTTCGTCTAAGGGAAAAAAATAAAAAATACATGATTTGTAGAATACTATAAGTAATTTATTTTTGAATTAAAGTGCTTTAAATAAAAAGTCAGTAGCTTTCTAGTTATAAACAAAAAACTAAAAAAAACAGCTTTTGGGGCGATTTTAGAATTTTTCTCAAGTTTTAGCGTCCTCTAGCGACTAAATCGTTTGTCTAAGGAAAAAAATAAAAGAAACATCATTTGTAGAATACTTCACGTAGTTTATTTTTTAATTGAAGTACTTTTATCATAAAGTCGTAGTTCTCTAGTTAAAAGCGAAAAACTAACAAAACAGCTTATTGGCCTATTTTTTAATTTTTATCAAGGTTTAACGTCTTCTAGCGCCTAAGCCGTTCGCCTAAAGAAAAAAATAAAACAATCATGATTTGTAGAATACTTTGCGTAGCTTATTTTGGAATTGAAGTACTTTTATCAAAAAGTCAGTAAGTTTCTAGTTATAAACGAAAACTTAAAAATTAGCTTTTTTGCCGATTTTGAAATTTTCCTCAAGAATTAACACCCTCTAGCGCCTAAACCGCGTGTCCAAAAGAAAAAATAAAAGAATCATAAATTATAGAATACCTCACGTAGTTTATTTTTGGATACAAGTACTTTTATCAATAATTTTGCAGTTTTCTAGTTATAAGCGAAAAACTAAAGAAACCAGCTTTTTAGCCGATTTTGAAATTTTTGTAAATCTTTAACGCCAAATAACGCCTAAATCGTTTGTCTGAAAGAAAAAATCTAAGAGACATAATTGGTCGGAAATTTGATGCAATTTATTTATATTTCAAATTGCTTTTTTTTTTAAATGCGTAGTTTTCGAGTTATAAACAAAAACCTAAAAAATACCCAAAATTCACCGTTTTCAAGCCTCCCCCATGTTAATGCTGCCACTTTTAACTGGCAGACGATCGGTTGTATTACGCATGCATAGTCAAAAATGTTGTACTTTGTGGTTTAGTTAAAGTGTTCGCTGCCTCCCGGATTATAACTAAACTCATCGAAAACAACGGCAACCTATCGATAGTTTGTCGTTTGCCAAGTAAAGTGTCCTAATTTAGTGTCTTGGATCCCACATTAAACTTAAACTGGCCTAATTTCTGCAAAAAGTGAGGCACTAATCATCTAATTTCCTTTTTATACACAGTTCAATTTTGATAAGTAGCGGCGATCTAGTTGCTTGGTGGTAGACTAATAATTCAGTAGTCCCGTGAACACAATTTAAATTATAAAATGCCGCGTTTTGCCAACTTAGAGCACTGTGAGCTTTTAAACGAACGCAGACTATGTGTAATTTAGGCAGCGCTAGCTGCATATCATTCCCTTCATATATTGCTCTTAAAACGACTTAGCCCTTGAAGTGTTTCAAACGTTAGCAAAAGCCTCAAATTATGTTTGTTTAGTACTTGAGTTACAATAACGCGACATTACACCCTACTCCGTACTCTTTTTTAGGGCTTGCTCTTCCCTAACTTTACTTTAGATTTTGACTTTTTGTCGTGAAGTATTTCATCGAGTGGCTAGTGGTGAAGTTTCCCTAATATTAGTTATCGGTTCGCTTCGATAAATTTAATAATTTGGTAGAGAAATAAATTGCAAAGCAAGTTATAAGGGATAAAATTAAAAAAAGGATCGCTCAAGTTTTGAGATTTTCTAATGTAATTTTGAAAAACTTTATATCTCTTTGAATGATTTACTTACAAAGTAAGACTGAGTATGCACTAGAATCTGAAAAAGTAAGAAATATATTTCTGAAGTTTACATTTCCCAAGGGTGATTTTACTCAACAACCATAAAAACTCCCAGTTATGTTTACCTAAAAATAATTCCTACGAGAAAAATAGCCCTCGATTTTAAATTACATTTTAATTGCTCTTCAACTTTTTCTTTTTGAAAAACACGAAAAATCCCTTTCCTACAAGATGCTTGTAGAAGAGTAGGGATTTAATTGATAACACTAGGGATAATTACGAGATAAAGGTCATAAAACAAAACTTTGTTTGGGGCACGGTTTAGCCTCCAACTTAATGTACTAAAATCAATTTTTGGTTAACTTTATAAGGCCTACTCCTACTAGAGAGTTGATCTGATTGATGAAAATCCATCAATCGTAACAAAATTGGATTTAAAATACATTTTTATCTGCATCAACTCGAGGCTTCTTTTCGGCGATTTATCGTGCGGAATTTAAGATTCGAAAGAAACACTTTTGAGGCCACAAATGCACGGGGATAACACTTAAGGGTGTAATTTGAGTTAATTTGGCGTTAATATTCGCGTTATTACAGAGGGAAGAGAATATTGGAGTTTTTAAGATGTTTTTAACCAACCCTTAAACGGAAACTACTACTAAAGGGTTCGTTTATGTTTTACTACTACGATAGTGCCTTTTATGCCCGTCTTGTTAAAATAAAAAAATTGTTTTTGACCTCGTGAAATTCTGAAATATCTCATTTTTTTTCAAGTTTCTTTTTCAAAGCGAAAATAAATTTTTTTTTCTGAATAGAAGTTCGAAATTTACCAAAAGAAGTTAACCGCCCATTTAAACAAAAATTATTGTTTTGTTAGTCGAAAGATTATATTGAGTTTCAACAATTCCCCATTGTGATTGGTTGGACTATTTATGTAAATTAAAGTAATTTATTTATTTTATGCGTCTCTTGGTTGACATTACTTGCTGAATAATACATTTTTAAGTTATTCCAAGTTTTCGTTACGCTCAAAAGCCTATTAAAAGCAATCTAAGGTTTTATCAGATTGTAATTTTGAGGAATGTTAAATTTATTTTTATTATTTTACCAAGGGGTCCAAGAGGCATCCCAATTTATTTGAAGGACCCTTCCCTCTTTTCATGAGATTCGTATGTTTCTGGAGTGCGATCAAACATTGCGCTGAAATTCATTCTTTTGCCCTACCGTGAAGTGAACCTTGAATAAAGTTTCAATCAAATCTTATTGGTCGGTTACTTAGGACCATCCAGTTCTACTCTATTCTTTTACGTCTACTCGGATTATAACAAAAATAATTAGATATCTAGACCATCGTAAATATTGAAGCTTCTCTAAGATGACTTCGAATTGCTGAGTTTAATAGATACTAACTTCCACTCTCAAGTTTTCGCTGGAAAAAAAGTGCATTTCTTGAAATTTAGTAGAGAGTAGTTTTCAAATTATAAGCAATAAACAAACTAAAAAAACAGCTTTTTGGCCGATGGTGAAATTTCCGTCAAACTTTGATGTCTTCTAGAGCCTAAACTGTGTCTCTAAAATAAAAAATAAAAGAAACATAATTTGTAGAAGATTTTATGTAGAGTATTTTTGAATAAAAGTACTTTTATCAAAAGCCAGTAGTTATCCAGTTATAAGCAAAAACAGCTTTTTGGTCAATTTTTACAGTTTAGTTAAGCTTTAACGCCCCCTAGGGCCTAAACCGTTTGTCTTAAAAGAAAACCAATATAAACATAATTTGTAGAAACTTTCATGTAGTGTATTTTTGGATAAAAGTACTTTTACCAAACAGTCATTAGTTTTCTAGTTATAAGTAAAAAACAGCTTTTTTCCCGATTTTGGAATTTTTCTCGAGCTTTAATGCCTTCTAGGGCCAAAACCGTGTCTCTAAACAAGAAAATAAAAGAAACCTAATTTGTAGAAAATTTTAGGTAGTGTATTTTGGGATAAAAGTACTTTTACCAAACAGTCATTAGTTTTGTAGTTAAAAGGAACAAACTAAAAAACAGCTTTTTGGTCAATTTTCTAATTTTCCTCAAGCTTTAATGCCTTTTAAGGCCTAAACCGTGTGACTAAGCGAAAAAATAAAAGAAACATAATTTGTAGAAGATTTTAGGTAGTGTATTTTTGGATAGAAGTTATTTTACCAAAAAGACATTAGTTTTCTAGTTATAAGGAAAAAACTAAAAATTAGCTTTTCGGCTAATTTTCTAGTTTTCCTCAAGCTTTAATGCCTTTTAGGGCCTAAACCGTGTGACTAAACGAAAAAATAAAAGAAACATAATTTGGAGAAGATTTTAGGTAGTGTATTTTTGGATAGAAGTAATTTTACCAAAAAGGCATTAGTTTTCTAGTTATAAGGAAAAAACTAAAAAACAGCTTTTTGGCCAATTTTCTAATTATCCTCAAGCTTTAATGCCTTTTAGGGCTTAAACCGTGTGACTAAGCAAAAAAATAAAGGAAACATAATTTGTAGAAGATGTTAGGTAGTGTATTTTTGGATAGAAGTAATTTTACCAAAAAGGCATTAGTTTTCTAGTTATAAGGAAAAAACTAAAAAACAGCTTTTTGGCCAATTTTCTAATTTTCCTCAAGCTTTAATGCCTTTTAGGGCCTAAACCGTGTGACTAAGCAAAAAAATAACAGAAACATAATTTGTAGAAGATTTTAGGTAGTGTATTTTTGGATAGAAGTAATTTTACCAAAAAAGCCTTAGTTTTCTAGTTATAAACAAAAAACTAAAAAACAGCTTTTTGGCCAATTTTCTAATTTTCCTCAAGCTTTAATGCCTTCTAGGGCCTAAACCGTGTGACTAAACAAAAAAATAAAAGATACATAATTTGTAGAAGATTTTAGGTAGTGTATTTTTGGATAGTACTTTTACTAAACAGTTATTAGTTTTCTAGTTATAAGCGAAGAACTAAAATAACAGCTTTTTAGCTTATCCTAGAATTTTCCTCACGCTTTGATGTCTTCTACAGCCTAAATCGTTTGTCTAAAATAAAAAATAAAAGAAACATAATTTGTAGAAGATTTTATGTAGTCTATTTTTAAATAGAAGTACTTTTATAAAAAAGTCAGTAGTTCTCCAGTTATAAGCAAAAACAGCTTTTTGGTCAATTTTTACAGTTTAGTTAAGCTTTAACGCCCCCTAGGGCCTAAACCGTTTGTCTTAAAAGAAAACCAATATAAACATAATTTGTAGAAACTTTCATGTAGTGTATTTTTGGATAAAAGTACTTTTACCAAACAGTCATTAGTTTTCTAGTTATAAGTAAAAAACAGCTTTTTTCCCGATTTTGGAATTTTTCTCGAGCTTTAATGCCTTCTAGGGCCAAAACCGTGTCTCTAAACAAGAAAATAAAAGAAACCTAATTTGTAGAAAATTTTAGGTAGTGTATTTTGGGATAAAAGTACTTTTACCAAACAGTCATTAGTTTTGAAGTTAAAAGGAACAAACTAAAAAACAGCTTTTTGGTCAATTTTCTAATTTTCCTCAAGCTTTAATGCCTTTTAAGGCCTAAACCGTGTGACTAAGCGAAAAAATAAAAGAAACATAATTTGTAGAAGATTTTAGGTAGTGTATTTTTGGATAGAAGTTATTTTACCAAAAAGACATTAGTTTTCTAGTTATAAGGAAAAAACTAAAAATTAGCTTTTCGGCTAATTTTCTAGTTTTCCTCAAGCTTTAATGCCTTTTAGGGCCTAAACCGTGTGACTAAACGAAAAAATAAAAGAAACATAATTTGGAGAAGATTTTAGGTAGTGTATTTTTGGATAGAAGTAATTTTACCAAAAAGGCATTAGTTTTCTAGTTATAAGGAAAAAACTAAAAAACAGCTTTTTGGCCAATTTTCTAATTATCCTCAAGCTTTAATGCCTTTTAGGGCTTAAACCGTGTGACTAAGCAAAAAAATAAAAGAAACATAATTTGTAGAAGATGTTAGGTAGTGTATTTTTGGATAGAAGTAATTTTACCAAAAAGGCATTAGTTTTCTAGTTATAAGGAAAAAACTAAAAAACAGCTTTTTGGCCAATTTTCTAATTTTCCTCAAGCTTTAATGCCTTTTAGGGCCTAAACCGTGTGACTAAGCAAAAAAATAACAGAAACATAATTTGTAGAAGATTTTAGGTAGTGTATTTTTGGATAGAAGTAATTTTACCAAAAAAGCCTTAGTTTTCTAGTTATAAACAAAAAACTAAAAAACAGCTTTTTGGCCAATTTTCTAATTTTCCTCAAGCTTTAATGCCTTCTAGGGCCTAAACCGTGTGACTAAACAAAAAAATAAAAGATACATAATTTGTAGAAGATTTTAGGTAGTGTATTTTTGGATAGAAGTAATTTTACCAAAAAGGCATTAGTTTTCTAGTTATAAGGAAAAAACTAAAAAACAGCTTTTTGGCCAATTTTCTAATTATCCTCAAGCTTTAATGCCTTTTAGGGCTTAAACCGTGTGACTAAGCAAAAAAATAAAAGAAACATAATTTGTAGAAGATGTTAGGTAGTCTATTTTTGGATAGAAGTAATTTTACCAAAAAGGCATTAGTTTTCTAGTTATAAGGAAAAAACTAAAAAACAGCTTTTTGGCCAATTTTCTAATTTTCCTCAAGCTTTAATGCCTTTTAGGGCCTAAACCGTGTGACTAAGCAAAAAAATAACAGAAACATAATTTGTAGAAGATTTTAGGTAGTGTATTTTTGGATAGAAGTAATTTTACCAAAAAAGCCTTAGTTTTCTAGTTATAAACAAAAAACTAAAAAACAGCTTTTTGGCCAATTTTCTAATTTTCCTCAAGCTTTAATGCCTTCTAGGGCCTAAACCGTGTGACTAAACAAAAAAATAAAAGATACATAATTTGTAGAAGATTTTAGGTAGTGTATTTTTGGATAGTACTTTTACTAAACAGTTATTAGTTTTCTAGTTATAAGCGAAGAACTAAAATAACAGCTTTTTAGCTTATCCTAGAATTTTCCTCACGCTTTGATGTCTTCTACAGCCTAAATCGTTTGTCTAAAATAAAAAATAAAAGAAACATAATTTGTAGAAGATTTTATGTAGTCTATTTTTAAATAGAAGTACTTTTATAAAAAAGTCAGTAGTTCTCCAGTTATAAGCAAAAACAGCTTTTTGGCCAACTTTTACAGTTTAGTTAAGCTTAAACAACCTCTAGGGCCTATATCCTTGTCTGCAAACAAAAACAATAGAAACATAATTTGTAGAAAATTTTATGTAGTTTATTTTTCGATAAAAGTACACTTATCAAAAAGTCAGCAATTGTACAGTTATAAGGGAAAAACTAAAAATACAGCTTTTTGGCCGATTTTGGAATTTTTGTCAAGGTTTAACGCTTTCTACGGCCTAAGCCGTTTGTCTAAAAGAAAAAATAAAAGAAACTTAATTTGTAGAAGATTTTATGTAGTATATTTTTGGATAGAAGTACTTTTACCAATAAGTCAGTAGTTTTCTAGTTATTAGCGAAAAACTAAAAAAAACAGTTTTTAGGCCGATTTTGGAATTTTCAAGCTTGTGCGATCAAACATTCGTTCTGTTTCCTCACTGTAAAGTACCTTGAATAAAGTTCCACCAAATCTTATTGGTCGGTTACTTAGGACCATCCAGTTTCCTCCTTTTCTTTTAGGTCAACTCAGATGATAAAAATAATAATTAAATATCTCGCCCATCGAAAATATCGAAACTTCTCCAAGACGACTTCGAATTTCTGAGTTTAATAATTACTAACTTCCGCTCTCAAGTTTTCGTTGGAAAACAAGTGCATTTCTCGAGATATTAGTACGTTACCAACTTATTTTGACATTAAACCAATTCCCTATTGCATTTGCTCAGTTTCCCTCACCTGTATAAATTTTAGAGCAACAAAGTTAATACAATGGGGATAGCATTATGAAAACGTCAGCTTTATACATCAGGAAGTTTGTAATTTATAGTTTGAGTAAAAAAGAAAGTTTAATTTTGCCTAATTAAAACAAAATTTTTGATAAAAAACAATTACAAATAATTCGGCCGCGTAAGGAAAATAATTATTGCGTTTCAGAAAGGCCCCAATTTATAAAATTTTGATCCAAGACCATTAATACTAATTAAGAAAGTTGTTGGTTTTCCTTATTAAATCATCTTTTTAACAGCCATCCTTTTAAAATCGATACTTCTTATAATTGAATACTATAGCAGGTCCATTATTAAATTTTAGATATTTGTTATCGGAACAAAGTTCTAAAACTTTTCACGAACATAAAATAAAGATAGCAGTAAATGGTTAGTAAATTTATAAAACTCACTCGAGAGATTGCAAGAGGTGCAATTTAAATCAATCTTATTTAACGAATTAAATGGAGAGTTAAATTTGAAATTTTATTTATGCACTTTTAATATAATAAAAGATAAAATTCGGAAAATTCTTAATTAAATCTTCGATAAAGGCTCGGAGAGAAATGATATAATAGAAAGTTACGAGCCTTTAATGTATGGAGGAGGTCCTCTCAAATTGTTAATTATTGTAAAGGTTGTCAGACTCGCCATTTCTCATTAAACAAACGGCACACCAATCAATTTTAACAAATAAAAAAGAAACAGGCGGTCGCACAGTTAAACACACAGACAATAACACAGAGACAAGCAAATAGATTAGATTAGGTGAGGTTAGGTTAGGTTAGGTTAGGTTAGGTTAGGTTAGGTTAGGTTAGGTTAGGTTAGGTTAGGTTAGGTTAGGTTAGGTTAGGTTAGGTTAGGTTAGGTTAGGTTAGGTTAGGTTAGGTTAGGTTAGGTTAGGTTAGGTTAGGTTAGGTTAGGTTAGGTTTGCCCAGTATCCAGGTAGATTTTCACATCCATAAAACAAAAAACAATTAGGTTAGGTTAGGTTAGGACAACCCGCGCCGACACCATCGTTACGTAGAAACGCTGTTGAACAGACGCCGAGAAGATCCAGTGGACACGGTTTCTCATACCCAATCTCTGAAAATGTGCTGAAAATAGCTTCTAGGAGCTGTGATACCACCTGAGGCAGCTCCTAACAGAACAGGTCACGGATGCTTTAACTACTGTAAGCACCACATTGGAGATCTGGACTCTCCTAGGTGCTAGCACTGCGACGACGACAACATCATGGAGTGAACCGTGTTCCTGTGCTATTGCTGGGAGCAGGAACGATTCGTGGAGTTGCTAAATGCTGGTTAAAACCCTTACTCTAGCCAAGCTCGTATCCATCATACGCTAATAAGAGGAAAGTGGGCAACTACTATAGCAGAGCTGCCCACGGAGTAATGGAGTTAATAGAACGACTGGAGAAGAAGCAGCAGGTAATATAGGGCTCTAGAAACTCTCTACACTAAGTGTACTGGAGTCTAGGAGTAGAGAGAACTATCCCAACAGCTAATAATCGAAAAAAAAACGCTGAAACGCGCCAGGAAAGACAGTGTTCAAGAGAAAACCTGACCAGAGCTGTGTCCAGCTCAAGATCCGAAGAAATGCCAGACAACTCCCCAGTCGGTTGAAGAACGTCGCAGAACCGCAGGTAATATATTGGGATATAGAGTATAGTATTAATGTCTTAGTGTCTTTTTGAAGATTTCCACATCTAGAGAAATAGAAGGTTGGGTTAGGTTAGGTGTAGGGCAGGTCCCAGAAAGGATGAGGAGGTTAGAAAAGAAAAGAGCCACGGTAGACAAAAAAGGGCTAATCGAACAAATCAAGAAGGAGCTCGCCATAAACAGAGAGAATATGGACATGCTGGCAGGGGATCTGGATGGTGCCTGCCTGCCAGGGTAGACGAGTAAACAAGGGGAATGTTTCAGATCAGCCTCTCGCATATGTCTAAAGGGGTAGCAGAGCTCCGAAGGAGTTTCTGGAGGTTACAGGGTTTCCACAGGGTTTGAGAGGCGACGAGGGCGATAACTCTACGACAAGAAAAAGACTGCCAAAATGCCGCAGCGTCTTACTCAAGAGTAGCTCCGAATCCTTCATAGGGTGAGGTAGCTGGCAGGAAAAGTAAAAAAACCTCAAAGCAAGCAGGCTACGGCTCCTGCTAATGCAAAAAAGTAAACGCCTGCTTCTAGAGCGCCGTTGGCTAAGAAAAGTGCCAATAAGAGAGTGAAAACAGAGACACAGTGAATGCGTACGATATCTGTGGCGGTAGAAGTGCAGATTGAGAACTTTAGATAAATAAGGTTACTTAGACACGAGCGGCGAACGTCCTCCTCGAGCTGTAGAAAAGGAATGGAAAAAGGCGTCTCTCTTGCAAAATATCGTGAAAGCAGGAGTGGGAAATGCATTTCCAGCGTTTGCGAAGATAGGGAGCCCGGAGATTTGGGACATCGACGCGGAGACGATAAGAGAAGAGCTCGCCAAGCAGCTGGTCTTGGTGGCAGGAAAGACGGTCTAGGTCAAAAACATGAGAGAAATAATGTGAAGTTGGGATGGACAGTGGACACTATACACAGTGGTCCGTATCGAGAGGTCCTGTGCCTTGTTACAGATGTAGCAGGAAGGGCACACGTATTGAGAGTGCAAAGGTCCTGACAAGACGAAATCTTGCATCAAAGGTGGACATAAAGGGCACCTTCTTAACGAGTGTAGAACTCTACGCACTGCGTCACATGCGCGTCCGTAGGGCACCGGAAAGGGTCCAGAAGTTGTTCTAGGTTCAAATATACCGCCCCATTTACAAGGTCTAGTGGTACCGTAACCATCTAATAGTCGCGCGCTCTTTAAACCCCCCAGGCTCATCCTTACCCCCCATTGGACTATTGAAGAACACCGCCTCAGACAGAGAGGTAATAGAAAAAAGAAAAAACCAGAGTTAGCTTACAGCAAGGGGCTGCGTGGCGCCTACCGTGGTGGACCCTATGCTACCGCTGAGGGCCAACCTCACGCGGCAGGACGCAGAGACTTTTAAGTTAGGTTAGGTTAATTTAGTTATGTTAGACTAGGTGAGGTTAGGTTAGGTGAGGTTAGGTTAGGTTAGGTTAGTAGGCCAGTAAACAGATTAATAGGCAAAAAATAGAAAGTGAGAAACTTAACTAAGAAAGACCGAAGAGCCGATAGATCAACAGAGAGGCCTGTAAAGATTGACAACTGACTTTAGACTATAAGTAGGTACCTACCTATAAATGCGAATTTTCTTTAGTCAGCCAACAGACAGATACTCTTATAAAATGGATATTGATGTATTAATTGATAAACAGACAGATAGACTGGTTGATAAATAGGACGACTTCGTTTCACAAATTTTACAGATCGATTCTGAAATAATCCCCAACATTTTTACATTTGTACTAATATAGAAGCTCGCGTAACTTGAGAAAGCTTCCACATTTAAAAGAAAATAGTAAAATACCTAGTATCTGGCGGTACTTTTACATTTTCCTTTTTGAATAACCAATAAAGACCCTAAACGTGCAAACGAGGTTAGTTTTCGAGATAGTTTCAAGAGACTGCGGTTAAAAGGCATTTGCATGGCTACCCTTGAGCAATGTTTAAATCTTAAACTTGTAGTTAACACTTAGAACGTGCTTTATTGCCTTATCGTGGTCAGTAAACGAAAATGACCCCTTAATTAGCGTTCCATGACAACGTTTATCTTTTCATTACAATTAAGGTTTCTCTGCTTAATAATCTAGCTCTCGTTTAGCTTTACTACCCCAAAAAGAACAAGAAAGAAAAAACAAAGAACGTCCTGCATAAACCGAGAAAAGACAATTTCCCTAAAGAACGTTTCAGAATGAATAACGACGACCTTCATTTATTATATTTAAATGTCTCTGACTTAACAAGAACAAAGTTTGTTGTAAAATGTTGCCACACGAGAGGGAATTACTAACTGAGAGCAATTTTGTTTTGACTTATTGCCTCTAAGTATGATAGAAAAGGGAAAAAAAGACAGTGCCCAAATACTTCTTGTTATCTTAAATTTCAGGAGACATTTCGTGTGATTAAGAAAATCAACTAGTCGACGTCGTAGATTTTGTAATTTGGTAATTCGATTAGATTCGTGTCACGTTACTAACTAAGCTGTATTATCTTATTACCGAAATACGTGATATTTGTGTCGCCTTTTAATTCTATTTCGTTAATTCGCTTTTTCACACTATGACATAATTTGGTATATTAAGGAATTTGTTGTTATTAATTGCCACACAAACATTCGATGAAAAAGTTCGACAAAATCTCGTCTTCGTCTCTTCAGTTTTTTGGAGCTCCTGACACTTTTTAAGAAAAGTGCCAATATCAAAAAATAAACTACATTAAATTTTCTATAATTTATGTTGTTTAAGTTTTTTTTTCAGACAAACAGTTTAGGCGTTAGCGCGCTTTAAAGATTGCCAAAAATTCCAAAATTAGACAAAAAGTCGTGCTTTTAGTTTTTCCCCTATAACTCTCAAACTATGCAGTTTTGGAGAAAACTGTTTCTATACAAAAATGAAGTGCATCAAATTTGTAATAAACTATGTCTCTTAGGTTTTTTACGTCAGACGTACGGCTTAGGTTAGGCGCGTTGACGTTTGGCCAAAATTTTTAAATCGACCAAAAACTGTTTTATTTTTAGTTGCTCGCTTATAACTCTAAAGCCACGCACTTTTGAAACAAAGTGTTTCCAAACTAATCTATACTAAAATCAATAACATTAAATTTTCTACAAATTACGTCGTTAAGTTTTTTATTCAGACTAACGGTTTAGGCACTAGAGCGCTTTAAAGTTTGACAAAACTTACAAAATTAGCCAAAAAAACGTTTTTCTAGGTTTTTCGCTAATAACTCGGAAACTATGCATTTTTAGAGAAAACTGTTCCTATACAAAAATGCAGTGCTTCTAATTTTCAATAAACTATGTCTCTTAGTTTTTTTACATCAGACGTACGGCTTAGGTTAGGCGCGTTGACGTTTGGCCAAAATTTTCAAATCTACCAAAAACTGTTTTATTTCTAGTTGCTCGCTTATAACTTTAAAACATGCACTTTTGAAACAAAGTGTTTCAAAACTAGTCTATACTAGTACTAAATAAATAACATTTAATTTTCTACAAATAACGTCTTTTATGTTTCTTACATTCAGACCAACGGTTTAGGCACTAGAGCGCTTTAAAATTTGACAAAAATTACAAAATTAGCCAAACAACCATTTTTTTAGTTTTTTCGCTTATAACTTGGAAACTATGCATTTTTAAAGAAAACATTTTCTATACAAAAATGAAGTTCATCAAATTTTTAATTAATTTTGTCTCCTAAGTTTTTTACGTCAGACGTACGGCTTAGGTTATAGGGGCGTTGAAGTTTGATCAAAATTTTTAAATCGGCCAAAAACTGTTTTTTTTTAGTTTCTTCGCTTTAACTCGTAAACTATGCACTTTTAAAAAACGCTTTTCTCATAAAAAAATGAAATACATTAAATTCTAAATAAATTACGTCTCTTTTGTTTTTTTACATCAGACGTAGAGCTTAGGCCAGGCGCTAGAACAAGTTGTAGTCGAACCAAAATATCTTTTTTGGGCACAAAACTGTTTTCTTTCTAGTTGCTCGCTTATAACTCTTAAACTACGCATTTTGGAACAAAGTGTTTCTATACTAAAACAAACGACATTAAATTTTCTACAAATTATGTTATGAATTATGTTTTTTTGTTGGAAAAACGATTTAAAGCGCCTTAAAGTTTGACAGAACTTTCAAAATGTTTTGTGCTTATAATTTGAAAACTGCGGACTTTTGAAAAAAAGTGACCCTATAAAAACTAAACTATGTAAGTACTTCAAATTTTCTACGAATTTTAATGCATGAGTTTTTTGTTAGAACAGCGGTTTAGATGCTAGAGCCCCTAAAAGTTTCACCAAAATTCCTAATCGACAAAATATACGTATTTTTTAGTTTTGCGCTTATAACTCGAAAATTATGCACTTTTGGAAAAAAGTAGTGCAATAAAATCTAAACTACATTAAATTTCCTACAAATTTTAATTCATTAAGTTTTTCCGTTAGAAGAAGGGTTTAGACGCTAGAGCGCGTTAAAGTTTGATAAAAATTCCAAAATCTGACAAAAATACTGTTTTATCGCCCATAGCTCGAAAACTATAGAAAAAAGTGATATTACTATAGAAAAATAAAACAAAAATAAAGTATGTTTTTGAAATTGTTTTCGTCAAACAAACAAACAGTTTAGGTGCTAGAGCGCGTTAAAGTTTGACAAAAATTTCAAAATCGCCCCAAAAAGTTTTTTTGTTTACCCATATATATAATCTCTCATAACTCGAAAACTACGCACTTTTAGAGAAAAATGTTTTTATACAATAAAAGTGCGTTAAATTTTCTTAAAATTATGTCTTTTATGTTGTTTTTGTCAAGCAAACGGTTTAAGCGCAAAATCGCTTTAAAGTTTGACCAAAATTTGAAAAAATAACTAAAAAACCGTTTTTCTTAGCTTTTTGCTTATAACTCGGAAACTATGCACTTATCGGGGAAGTATTCTTATAGAAAAATAAAGTACAATAAATTTGCAACAAATAATGTGTCTTAAGTTTTTTACGTCAGACGTACGATTTAGGTTAGGCGCTAGAACGAGTTCAAGTTTGACTCAAAATTTCTAAATCGGACAATAAATTGTTTTATTGCTAGTTGTTCTTATAACTCAAAAACTACGCACTTTTGGAAAAAAGTGTTTCTATACCAAAATAAAGAACATTAAATTTCCTATAAATTATGTCGCCTAGATTTTTTACGTCAGATGTATGGCTTAGGCGCTAGAGAGCGTCGAATTTTAGTGAAGATCGAACGTAGAGGCTAAACAATGGTGAACACGCAATGATTTTATCTGATGATGTTATGTGGCCCAAAGCTGGATGTTAAATAGTAGTACCCTGTACTATATGGATTTTTGAAGCAGTGTTAATAATTCAAATTTTAGAAACTATTTAAGTTCGCTTTAATTCTAAGGGTTGGTCTTAAATGTGAAACACGCTGTGTATTAAAAGCCT
This sequence comes from Malthinus flaveolus, assembly GCA_950108345.1. NCBI lineage: Eukaryota > Metazoa > Arthropoda > Insecta > Coleoptera > Cantharidae > Malthinus > Malthinus flaveolus. The sequence goes on from OX467289.1 coordinate 9,653,153, forward strand.
AAACGCTATAACGATTTGCTTTAATATATCAAATATGACAAACAAGTGGTTGATAACAATGTACAATTAAGATTATAATCTGGGTAAAATCGATTTATTATAGCTTTCAGTTTGTAGAGGATTAGTCCACAGAGATGTACTCGGAAAATAATTAAAATATCTTTCGTTAAAGCGCTTTCAAAATTAAAAATTTTTTTTACAAAAAATAAAATCGACGAATTGTTGTAATTTTTACAAAATAAGCGAGATGATAAAAAATATATAATAAATATGAGTAGAATATGCCAATAGCTTGATTTGAAAATGATATACATGACAACTTTAGCAGTGTCGACAATCCTGAATCAACTCCGGATCTTCGTGCTCTAATGCACAATTATTAATTTAGGGAAAGCTCATCAATTTTTAAAAGCTGTTAGACTCGTTACGCCGCACCTGCCCATTTTCCACTCTCATCGTTTGCTTGATGTGCTCTCAATGCTCTCACAATCAACTAAGATTTTCACGTATAAACTCCCATTTCCCCAACAATCCGCTTGCAAAACGCACAAAAAAGTAGATCCACTAAAAAGTTCCAAGCGTCGCGATGCTAATGGGAAAACCTCATCGTCCAAATTTATTTTTTTATTTATCCAAAACCGTTTTATCTTTGTTTCGACTTGATAAAAAAAACACATTAAATGACCACGCTGAAAAAGCGGAAAAAAAGAGCGAAGTAAAAGCGTCGAGTTTAGACGTTTTGGGAAAGTTGAAAAGTATTCTCTCCGTTTTCAGATAATTCAAATTAGTTCAAGTGCCTGAAAATGCCTCCAGCAGGGACACTAATAGGAAAACTTGGACAGGTTATCGATGAACCTTTGACCCTCGGAGAATTTGAAATCGGCACGCACCTTTATTACGACGCCCAAATACGTCGCATCCAAGTTGCTCGTTTAGTTTACCGTTACGAATTTCTTAAAGCTTCTGAAATGTACTTTCCCAAGTATAAAAATTCAATTTTTATCCTATAAACTTTTTTTACGAAGCGTATCAATTTTGATCGCTTTATAAAATTATTACTATTACTACTACTATTATTCAAGATTAAAGGGGTCGTTACTTAAAATTGTCCAGAAAAACATTTATTGTTTTCAATAAATCTTCTTCGTCTCAGTTTTGCCTGTTCTTCCTAGACGGTAGCTTTCTGAACTAAATTCTAGTTCTTTTTGTCTTCTGCCTTTGCTGTCTTTAACATGCCCATTCTCTTCCGTTCTTAGTCATTCTCTGATCTTTTGTCTTCTGTCTTTCTGTTCTCCGTCCTTTCCACTGTCTGTTTTTGGGTTATTTCTGCCCTTTTTGTTCCTTCTGTCATCTTAACTTCTTTTGTTCTCAAATAGGGCTCTCTCTTTATCTCTATCTCTGTGTATTCTGTTGCCATACGCTTTCAGTTCTCTCTGCCATTTATTGCCGTTAGCTGTAGTTTGCCGTCTGTTTCACTTATCCTTTTTATATTTCAGCCATTTCCTTCGTTTAAGTCCTTGCCGCCATCTCCGATTCTCTTGTTCTCCCTGATTTTAAGTCTTCTATAACGTTTCTGTTCTCTTTGCTCTATTTATTCTCTTACTCCTTCTTGAATAATATCTCTGTTGTCATCTATTATTCTCTCTGCCTTCTATTCCGTTCTCTGTCATCTTCTGCCGTTTTTTTTCTGCCTCTCCTTCTATTACAACCGTTTTCTTTTATCAGTCTCTGTCTTCTTTTGTCTCCTTGAGCTTTACGTCTTTATGATAGCCATGTCTTCCATAACGACTCTGCTCTCATTGGTCTATTTATTCTACTACTCCTTCCCGGATTATATCTTTGTCATCCTGTTTTCAATTTACCGCGCTTTATCATTTCTCTCTCTCTTGCTCTCTATAGCCTTTCTTTGTCGTTTTCTCCGTTTGATTATATCTCTGATTACGCCTGTTTTTCTCTCTGCTTTCTATTGCCGTGCTTTGTCATTTCTCTCTCCTTCTATTGCCGTTATCTGACGTCTTCTTTACTTGATAATATCTCTGTTATCTTTTTTTTTTTGGCTTTCTATTGCCGTGCTTTGTCATTTCTCTCTCCTTCTATTGCCGTTATCTGCCATTTTCTCTGTTTGACTATATCTTTATTATTCTCTGTTTTTCTCTCAGCTTTCTATTTCCGCGCTTTGCCATTTCTCTCTCCCTTTATTGCCGTTATCTGACATCTTTTTTATTTAATAATATCTCTGTTATCCTTTGTTTTTCTTGACTTTCTATTGTCGTGCTTTTTCATTTCTCTCTTCCCTCTATTGCCGCTCTCTGTCGCGTACTCTGTTTGCTTATATCTCTGTTATCCTCTGTTTTTCTCTCTGCCTTCTATTGCTGTACTTTGCCATTACTCATTCCCTCTATTGCCGTTATCTGTCATTTTCTTTATTTGATAGTATCTCTGTTATGCTTTGTTTTTCTCTCGGTCTTCTATTGCCATCTGCTGTCATTTCTCTGTGCTCTCTATTGCCGTTCGCTTCATTTTCTGAAGTTTTGTTACCCTCTCTATCTTTCAGCTATTTTCTTTTATTCTGTCCTAAGTGTCGTTTCTCTCTGTCTTGTATTGCCGTTCTTTGTAATCTTCTGCCGTGTGATTTTCTTGCTCTCTATGTATTTCAACCGTTTCTTCTTCTTCTTCAGTTCTTGATGTCATCTCTAATTCTTTGTTCTCTCTAATTTTTACGTCTCTATAATAGATCTGCATTCTATACCATATCTGTTCTCTTTGCTCTATTGATGTCTGACGCATTCTTGAATTCTATCTCTGTTATCTTCTATTTTTCTCTCTGCTCTCTATTGCCGTCGCTGTCATCTTCTGTCGTTTAATTTTCTTGCTCTCTCTGTATTTCAACCGTTTCGTCCTTTTCAGTTCTTGATGACATCTCTGATTCTTTTGTTCTCTCTAATTTTAACATCTCTGCAATAGATCTGTTTTTTATACCGTTCTGTGCTGTTATCCTCTTCTTTTCTCTCTGCCTTCTACTTCCGTGTGCTGTCGTTTTTCTCTGTCCTGTATGGCCGTTCTTTCTAATCTTCTGCCGTGTGTTTTTCTTATCTTCTCTGTATTTCAACCGTTTCTTCCTTTTTAGTTATTGATGTCATCTGTGATTCCTTTGTTCTCCCTGAGTTTTAAGGTTGTATAATAACTCTCTTCTATAACGACTCTGTTCTCTTTAGTTTATTGATTCTCTTACCCCTTTTTGGATTATATCTCTGTTCTTCTCTGTTTTTTACCCTCTATTGCCGTTCTGTGTCATCTTTAGTTTCTCTGAATTTTTTATAGTCCCTGATTTCTATGTCTCTATAATATCTCTTTTTTCTACAACATCTCTATTATATGTGCTCTTTTTATTCTCACACCCCTTCTTGTATTATATCTCTGTTATTCTCTATTTTTCTCTCCGCCCTGTAGTGCAGTTCTCTCTCATCTGCCGTCTGTTCTACTTGAACTCTTTATATTTTATCCATTTTCTTCTTTTTTGTCTTAAATGTCATTTCTGCCATACTCGCTTTGTTTTCTTCTTGTTTCTGAATTTTGTCTACCATAATGAGCCTTCCTAAAGTAGCATCTCTATCCTCTTTATAGTTTCTAATATTTTTATTATTTTGTTCTCCCGGATCAATCTCTTTGCTCTTTGCATTTCCTCTCTTTTATGTCCTCTGTTTTTCTTCCTCTGTTTGCTCTGTTTTTGTTATCTGCTTATCGTCTTCTACATTATTTTGTCTGAATGTTTCCACTTTGTATATTTCTTCTGCCTTCTCCATTCTATCAGTTTTCCCCATCGTCTCTAGTATTTGTAGTTCTGTCTTTTCTTGCTGCATTAACTACTCTTCTTTTCTTTATAATATCTGCTTTTTATCTTTAATTATTTGCCTCCGTACTTCGCGTTTGTCTTCTCTGCTCTCTCCATACTCTCTGATTTCTGACTGATTTTTCTGACATCTCTACCTGATCTGATCTTTTGGATATCTCTATTCTCGTTGCCACTTAGTATGTCTACTATCAAGTATCTTGCCTTTTCTCTTTTTCGTGTTCTCTTATCTACTGTTTTTTGCACACTCTATCTTATTTCCTTATTTTTTCGAAGTCTACTGTATTTTCTGACTTCTGCTTCCTATTTTCTACCATCGCTGTCTTCTTGGTCTCCTGTAGACCTTAATATTATCTATTTTTAACTTTGCTGTCATATCTTATATTTTTGTTCCCCTCTTCTTATACGTTATTTTCAATATTTTGCTCTTTTTAGTTTTTTCTCCCTACTACTACCCTCTTCCCCTCATACAACTTAAATAAGTCGATTAATGTTAAATGTTTCGTAACGAATCGAAAGGTAAAGAAGAACATTTAGAAATTCCATTTTTGCGCATAAAATCCCTTCCAGTCCCTCGCGTTATTAATTAATAAAGAAATAATTATAAGAGCGTGTGTCTGTAAATGTTTGTTGCGTGCAAACGCATTTCTAAAAGCAGAGCTTAAAACAAATAGAATTTATAATTGAGATGTTGGCATTTGAGTAAATAACGAATCAACAATGGAAATATCTTTTGGGTTAAGAACGCGTCTTTATTGTCGCGTACGTATCCTCAAGACGTCTTTAGTTGTTCTCGACGCTTTTATTAATTAAATTAATTTTGAATATCTAATTTTAACACGAACTTACGGCGGAAGTGAATTTTTAACAAATTAAGACGAGTTTCAGCTCGAATATAAAAAAACACTGCTTTTGCAACCTGAAAAATAAAAGAAACCGTCTCTCTAAACGTTCGTTCTGTTTTTGTCGTTAAAGCAAACGTTCGGAACGACTTTTGTTTTTCTTTTTTCTTTTTTTTGAAAAGTTGGGTTTTATTATCACTTTATGTCTAATTATCCTTTGTACAATTTTATCTTTTATGGTGATATTTGATAATAAATTTGTTGGGAAAAATCGTTTGTTCAGTTTCGAGGAGTGAGTAGTTAGGTTTTGCGTAGCTACACACAATTTTTGTTTGTGGAAATTAAAAAGGCTCTCTTTTGTTTTAAAAAATGCTCGCTTACAGCACCCTCAGTTGGCTAATTTTGTTATTTTTACTGGCAGTGACGCAGGCCGTCCCTTTACCAAAAATGTCTTATGAGGAAGCTTCGGCCAGACCAACAGAATGAGAGAGATTACGAAAGTTCAATTACAGACGCTCAGCCTAAATGCTAAAGAATTGGCTTATTGGGAGCCAAAAACTATTTTATTTCGTAACAAAACGATATTCTTAATCGGCGGGTATACCTAAAAGGCCATTTTTCATCCGTACAAACACTGTAGGTGTAGCGATAATTAGAAAAGCATCTCAGTTGTTGTGAAAGTATCCAATAATAATTGGGATTTATAAGAATCGCTTGCATTGTTATTTATTAAATTTTGGGCTTCACTCTCATTTTTCTATAAGAAAACAAATGTTTGTGCCAACAAAATAAATTACTTTCTAATAGCTTTTAGATTGAAAACTTCTCTACCTCGCCTCTCGTTTTAGAGAACTTATTCCAACTATTCGTCAACTTTAAATTCGCGGAATTAACTATTTGTAATTATAGGAAATTTTGTCGAAACTTGTGGCGGAAGAGAAGGCCAAAAAGGAGATTAGTCAAACAAAACTATACTATGCCGTAATGTATCTGTCTAAAAATAGAATTGCAATTTTCTTTTAAAGGTAAAGTCTGACTATCGTAAGAGGATTTCGTTGGGGTTTGATGTGGTATCGACTCCAATAGGGAAGTTCGTACGTATATCAAGTTTTCGTACTTTGAAAAAAAGATATAAAAAAATATTTTCCAGCATAAAGAACCTAAAAATTACATTCAGTTCATTTGATGTTTTCTATTCGTAGTCTTTAGTTGAATAGGAGCGTACGTTTTGTAGCAGAACTTTCCAAATCGTAGATCACAAAGCGTTCCACAAAGTACAGGATATGAAGTTGAAAATCTATAAAATTCATCTTTTTACAACTTTATTCTATATAATAAAGTCTCCCCTTATTTATTTTACCTAAGAATTTCGCTAGGTAAATACTAACTTGTTAGAGTAGATAGTAGAGAAGATTTAGTTTGTTGTAGTAGAGTAACTGGTGCAAAACCGTATCTAAGTACTTCTAAATTAATCCTCGCACTACTAGGTATCTCATAAATGCAGCTTCGGCATTATCACTTTGTGCAAGTTCTCAATGTGAGAATTTATATTATAATACGTTACTTATGTAACTCTAGTTTAAACGAGTCTTAAACGACAAATCAAAATTTGCTTTTCTTTCGAGTTACAGGACAGTCGACAGGAAAGTCCATCCTACCATTACCGGATGGATCTCATACATGCTAAGGCATAGAGTAGTTCACGCTTCGGTAAATCAATGCACCGTAGCAGCAAAAGTAAACCGGGGCTGTCCACAAGGAGAGGTGCCTTCACCACTTCTTTGGTCCTTCGTAGTTGACACTCTCCTCAAATGTTTAGAGGAAGAGGGGCTAAAAGTCGTAGGTTATGCCGACGACATAGCCATAACAACGACGGGAAAGTTTGGGGCTACCGTATTTGAAAGAATGCTAAGAGCCCTGAATCTTGTAGAGAAATGGTGTTTGGGCCTGACGGTTAATCCGGCTAAGACCTCGCTAATCCATTTCCCAAGAAGAACAAATAAGACTGATGGCAACAGGAAAGTATACCTATTTGATATACCCCTAGAAGCAGTGGGAGAAGCCAAATACTTTGAGTTATCCTCGATAGCAAACTAAGCTTCATACCACATGTAGACAGAGTAGTGAACAAAGCTACAAGGGCCCTATGAACCTGTAGACGAACGTTCGGTAAAACCTGGGGACTAACACCCCAGGTGACTTATTGGATATACACAGTAATGATCATACCAATAGTCATATATGCAGGCTCCGTGTGGTGAACAAGAACACACACAAAAACCTGCAAACACAAACTGGGCAAAATCCAAAAACTGGCTTGCCTAGGTAGTATAACTGGGGCAATGCGTACGACGCCTACAGCAGCAATGGAAACAATGTTGAACCTCCCACCCTTACACCTGGTAGTGAAAGCCAGGGCGTTAGGGGAGGCGTACAGATCTAAAATTCAATCCTCCACAGGCAAGAATGTACAAGAACATGTCTCAATCGTAAGAAAGATGGCAGAACACCCCATACTTAGTATGAGGTCTGATAGAATAACCAGAGCATATACCATCGAAAAAACCTACGGAGTTAAAATTCCGACAAGAGACGAATGGGAATGCAAGGCAGTCAAAATGAATAGACTTGTGTTCTACACAGACGGTTCTAAAAGCTCAACAGGCACAGGAGCCGGAATCAGCGGGAACGGTAGCTTGAGGCAAGGAGTAAGCTTTAGCCTCGGGGAGCACGCAACCGTCTTCCAAGCAGAAATTTACGCCATTCTAACTTGCGCGCAAATACTGTTAGATCAAGGCTATCACAACTAAAGAATCTTTATAGTATCTGACAGTCAAACAGCCCTTAAGGCGCTGAACGCCTGTGAGGTGGGGTCCGGACTAGTAACGGACTGCATCCGCAGGCTGAACGAGCTAGGGGGGAAAAACTTCGTCAACCTGGTATGGGTGCCAGCTCACGCCGACATACTAGGGAACGAGAAAGCGGACGGTCTG